>OX638282.1:664607-959327 GCA_951806755.1 Brenthis hecate | reverse complement strand
AATACGAATTTGACCTCATTACAATTATTATATGTATGTACAATATGAGTGTTAGTTTTGCAATATTTTTTTGCTGGCGCTACATCAATTGTGCCAATCAATATGAAAAACGAGTTCACATTCCGATGAAAAGATTTATGGCCATCGGTTTTTAACCGATTTGGCGAAAAAAGTTATACGTGATATTTAGATAGTGTCAACTTTATTTATGTTTGTCTGTTTGCTGTTTATTAGTTCGAACGGTGGTCGAAATTTTACCATAATCATTATTGATTTGAGGAAAACATTTATGAATAGAATTTACATATCTATATATAAAATTGATTTGTACAAGCCTTTACTGTAAAAATTACTATGTTCTATGTTCAATTTCCTTATTTATGAATAAAGTTATTATTATTAAAAAAAAAAAACGTGTGTGTGTACATATGTACGCACGTAAGAAGTTATACTTATTTGGCGTAACAGAACAAATATAGCTAAAGATTTCATCCCGTATGTCACAACTCTGTTTGTAAAAGGAATGCAGGTAACTTCATCATGTCGCTTTTCGGCTGTCGGTGTGCGCGCGCATCGAAAAAATTTCACTCTCATATTTTGTCCAAGCATGCCAAAAGAAGTATAACTTTAAAAATAACAGGTTCCGATTTTTTTATTGAACACTAAATCTCGTCAATAGCTATTAAACAAAAAATAAAAAGAGAAAAAAGTACAGATCTGTTTTGTCTTTGCCTATTTATATATAGATTTTATAGATAATATTTGTTTTAACACGAAATGTATACTCATATTCTATTACATCGTTGTCTTATATAATAAAATATTTATAAATAATAATGATAAGATAAAAATTCGATAGCAAATGTGAAATATGTAAATAATTAAATTTTGATACTAATATTAGAACTAGAAGTAATACAAACGGTAACCATATTGCTTAATTTAGCAAATGCGCGTGCGCAATAAAACAAGAAATGCAATTTTAGTTGTAAAATTATTATTACTAGTGTGGTCGTGACCGAGTCCCGCGTCTCTAGTTATGTTTTATTTTTTTCAGCCGAACCCTAATTCTTTTTCTAGAATTAAAACATCCTAAGTTACTCCTTATAACATCAGCTATCTGCCAATGAAAGTCCCGTCAAAATCAGTCCAACCGTTTTGGAGATTAGCCGGAACAAACAGAGAGACAATTTTTTTAAAAATTGTGTTTTTCTTATAAATACTACAAACAATTTCATATGCTTTAGCAGACAGACAGATAAACAGACAGACAAAAATTTACAAAAATGTCTTTTTCTTAGAATTACCTAAACAGTATGTAATTTTAAATTACATAATCATTTAGTAAAAAGTTTTTATTTTGATGTTACAAACAGATACTTCAATTTTATTTATCTGTATGTATAGATTTGAAAGTCTTTACAAGTTAAATTTAGCAATTATTGGCAAAATGCGCACGCGCAGGCCAAATATACTAAGGCTGTTTTGCTTTAGGAAAATGTAAGTATTAAATAGAAATAAATTAAATACAGTGTAGTAATCTAAAGTGGTTATTTCTTAACCGGACGTTTAGTTTGTGAAGGAAGTCGACATTTAATTCAAATGCTAAGATTATTGTAATTTCTACATTTACTAGGTTTTTTTTCACCAACTTCAAAAGTGGAAGGTTCTAGATTATGAAAAGGCAAAGAAATATATATTTTTGACAATTGTAAACTGTTTTTCTATGTACTATGTTACATCTTCTATACTAATATTATAAAGAGGTAAAGTTTGTGAGTTTGTGACGTTGTAGGGGGTAATTTCTGGATCTACTGAACCGATTTAAATGAATTTTGGTAAGAAGTTAGTTTGAGACCCTGGGAACGACATAAGATAATTTTTATCCCGGAAATCACCCCTTCAGGGGGCGTAAATGAAAAAGAGTATAATTAAAAAAAAGAAAAAACGTATTAAAGTTGTATGTAGTTTGTATGGAATAATGTTAAAGTATCTCTAGTAAGAAAAACATCAGATAGAGTAGGATATTTAGTAGCTCTTACTGACTTAGCCTCGCTCGGGTGCGTCCCTAGGTAAGCGGAATTTGTTCACAATTTCATGGGTTTTAATGTATTTGTGCGCGGAACCCTAATTGTTTTTCTAAAATAAAAGTAGCGTATGTTTTTCCTTATAACATCCGCTATCTGTCAGTGAAAGTTCCGTCGAAATCAGTCCAGCCGTTTCGGACATTAGCCGGCACAAATAGACAGACAGAATTTTTTTAATTGAGTTTTTTTATAAGTAACGTATAAAATTTCCTTTGCATTTAGTAAAAAAGCTATAATTTTGACATTAGGTACGTACAGATACTTCAATTTTATTTATATGTACAGATGTATACCATTCTAAAATTAACTCTATATTCTTAATTATAAGGTTGAAAATGTAAATAAACTAAGCTTATTACATAACAAAACTACTAATAAAATATGTATCAGTTCTAATTTTCATATATTTAGTTGCTAAGACTTATTCAAAATTTTGATTTGAATTTGAAAACGATTTTATAGTTAACAAGCGTAAGCTTCCAAGGTGTTTAAATAATTTATATGAAATCTTCATGTAAAAATGAATGTTTGATTTAAATAAAACTATCTTTTCGGATTTTTTCGCGGATTTATTTTGATTTTTGGTTCCCGACGTTTCGAATGCTTTACAGCATCCATGGTCACGGGAGAGACTAAGGTTGTAGACGTCCTCAAAATTCATAGTTATTACAGAGCCGAACAAGACAATTTAGATAAATAATAAATAAGAATAAATAGTTTTATTTAAAACTAGCGTCTCACCCTTGCTTCGCTCGGGTTCGTCCCTAGGTTGATTCCCTATACAAACTTTCATCCCCATTTTCACCCCCTTAAGGGATGATTTCCGAGATAAAAAGTATCCTATATCCTTCTCAGGGCCTCAAACTATCTTCTTACAAAATTTCATCGAAATCGGTTGTGTAGATCCAGAGATTACCCCCTACAACATTACAAACTCACAATTCACAAACTCACAAAATTTACCTCTTTATAGATATCAAATATTTGCGTAAATCTAAGAAAGTATTAATCGATCCAGTAGTTTAGGAGATTATGATTTATATGTACATATGTATGTAAACAACCCTTTTTTCTGTCCCGCTGCTGGGCGTGGGTTTTTCTTCACGCTGGCCAAGTGCGAGTTGGCGGACTTTACATATAAACAAACAAATTTGCCCTCTTTACTATCGCATAAGTTATGTATGTATCAATGCAGTTTCAAGTTTCAACACAGCGTGGTGTGCTGCAAGAACCTGTTTTATGTCCCGATTCTTAAGCATTAGATTAACTTCTTTACACAGTTTTACGAGTTTTTTAAGGAAGAAGTATTGAATAATCATCGAATGTCATATATTTTGTTGGTATAATATTATAAATTCGAAAGTCTGTATGTGCGTGTTTCGTCTCACTGTAAAGGCCAAACAAATTTGAGTGAAATAAATTCGCGAAAATTCGAAAAGATAGGTTTTTTAAAACTAGCGACTCACGCTCGCTTCGCTCGGGTTCGTCCCTAGATACGTTTTAACCGTTAGTATGGAATAGATAGACTATATATGATATTATGTAAATAGGTACAAAATAAACGGTTCTGAATTTTTCTATTTTTCAGCTGTTTTTTTGGGTTTTCCCAATTTTTTTTATTCATACACCATCCCTGACACACCCCCGATAAAACAAAAAGGCCGTCGTTCCAGCCATTTTTAAGTTTTAACGAGACTAACGAACGGCAGTTGATTTTTAGTTATACTAATATTATAAAGAGGGTAAAGTTTGTGAGTTCGTGACGTTGTAGAGAGTAATCTCTAGATCTACTGCACCGGTTTAGATGAAATTTGGTAAGAAGATAGTTTGAGACCCTGGGAAGGACATAGAATACTTTTTATCCCGGAAATCATCCCTTAAAGGGATGAAAATGGGGATGAAATTTTGTATAGGGATTCAAGCTAGGGACGAACCCGGCGAAGCGTGGATGAGTCGCTAGTATATACATAAATATATATCAAACGTGCGCGTAAATCTAAGAAAGTAGATATTATTTGAATTAGCTATACCTACTAAAGGTGGTTTAACACTAATTAAAAAAAAACACTTGTGGGGATGAAAGCATTGGTACAGAGTTTTTGTATATCAGTAGGTGCAAAAGGACTTTTTAGTTTAAGGTCGAAACCTAGTTTTAATTTACATAACAAATGTCTACCAAATATTACATGTAGTGTTTTTATAACACAAAATGTATGATAAAAAGTGTTCTGACAAGTATACAAGATTATATTTGCATATTGTACATGATAGCCTTGTGCTGTCTGTACGTACTTATAGGTACTTATATGTTAAGCTATAGAGATTGAACTTTTGTTTGTCTGTACGCGTTTAAGCCAGTAGTAGCCCAGTGGTAACGCGCTCGCTTGGGAAACCGAGTGAAGCGGGTTCAAATCCCGGGTCTCGCACCTCTGATATTTTCATGTGCGAATCATTTCCAACATGATTACTACTTGTGAGGAAACCTGCATGTCTGAGGGAACCTAGCAAGTTTTCAAAAGACATGTGAAGTCCGCCAACCCGCACTTGGCCAGCGTGGTGGACTATGGCCTGATCCCTGATACTGAAGGGAGGCCCTTGCCCAGCAGTTGGACGTTAAAAAGGGCTGAATACATACATACATATACATACGCGCTTATCTCTAAAAGTCATAGTCGGATTTGAAAAACTCTTGTTGTTTTTTTTATAGCTAACTAGTGTTTTAACGTTTTAACGTTCAGTATAGATTTCTCAGAGATGAGATATTAGCAGTAAAAATTATCGTATATGTTGACCCGGATAACCAGCAATCATCAAACCAAATTTCATTAAAATCCGTCCAGTGATTTTCTCGTCATGCGTTCTCAGACAGACAAAAATTCTAACAACTATAGATTCGGCTTCCTTATTGATAATAATGACAATTTCAATAATATTTTCCAAATAATATTAAATATACAGATTCTACTCAGTTAAAATTTTATTATATGTATAGAAGATTGAAGGTATAACTCTAACATTAGACTGCGACGTTTAGAAATTATACATTCATACGAGTATATAAATGAAGTTCAGGCAGTGATAGCACAGTGATAACGCGGTCGTTTAGGACCGGTCGCTAAATAAGTTCGCCTCCGCGCCGTGGCAGAGATTGGTCAGAAGGACATTAAAAAAAAATAAAGATGCAAAAAATCAATCAATCAATCAAAAATCAATCAAGGTCAACATATTATAAACTAGCGGCTCACACTCGCTTCGCTCGGGTTCGCCTCTAGAACAAAAAGAAACCCCACGGGAACCGTACATTTTTCCGGGATAAAAAACTTATGTGTTATTCCAGAGTATAATCTATCTCTGTGCCAATTTCATCCAGATCCGTTTAGCCGCTCAGGCGTGAAAGAGTAACAACCATCCATACTAAAATATATATATATATATATATATATATATATATATTATATATAATATATATATAGATATAGATATATATATATATATATATATATATATATATATATATATATATATATATATATATATATATATATATACTAGCGACTCACCCTCGCTCCGCTCGGGTTCGGGAGGATCTGGGAGGACCACCCTTATCCTTATCACTTAGGGGTATGGAAAATAGATAGTAGCCGATTCTCAGACCTACTGAATACGCATATAAAATTTGGTAAAAATCGGTAAAGCCGTTTCGGAGGAGTACGGTAACTAACATTGTGACATGGAAATTTTATATATAAATATATATATATATATATATATATATATATAGTGATGTAATGGAATTATGACAAAATAATTCATCTAACATGTTATTCTAATTTTTTTATATAATATATTTTTTACCGATCGGTCTTGTCACGTTTCGTACATTTAGATATAATTAACGACCGATCTGTAGACATTAAGATGTTATTACATTTCGATTAAAGGTTAATCATTGACTTTTTTTTCTGGGCCAAGTTCACTAGGTTTCATTAACGTTTAAAATGTTTTGATAGCTTAAAGTAACTACTTTAGCTACAGGTTTTGGCTTCTTATGTGTCAAGTTATTAGTTACTAGCGACTCACCTTCGTTTCGCTCGGGTTGGTCCCTAGCTTGATTCCCCATACAAATTTTCATTTCCATTTTCACTCCTTTAAGGGATGATTTCCGGGATAAAAAGTATCCTATGTCCTTCCCAGGATCTCAAACTCTCTTCTTACCAAATTTCATCTAAATCGGTTCAGTAGATCCAGAGATTACCCCTTACAACGTCACAAACTCACAAACTACCTCTTTATAATATTAGTATAGCTATAGACTAACGACTTACTCTTGCTTTGAACCTTTTTTTTTGCTTTGAACCTACTCAACTTCATCTAAATTTACTCAGCAATTGCAGCGTGAACGAGTAACACACATACACATACAACACTTACAAATATTGAAAATAGTAGCGTGAAGATTACCTTTGATTTTCAATATACTCATATCCCACGGGATTGATTTCACGCTAGCTATTTAGGGCTAGGATAATGAAATAAGCTTATCTTGGAAGGATAAACTTATGTAATTATCCTACATCAAAATAGGCGCTTTTATCAGTAAGAATTTAAAGCTAAAGTAGAGCTTAAGTAAAAGCTTGTAAGTTTTATGTTTAAAAATTGTTACAAATGTAGAAATGAAAGTACCTATAGAGTGTTTTTTTATAAAAAAATACTCTTACTTCCTTACTTATATAAGACTGGTTGATAAAAGTAAATGCCTTAATTATAAATGATAGAAATTCCACTAAAATTCATTTTTTATTGATAACACTAAAACTCGTTAACAGCTACTAAAAAAAAAAGAAAAGAAAATCGTTTGACAAACAGAGGAGAAGGAAGGTACTGAACAGGTTTTGTCTTTGCTTATAATTTATCTTAATATACATATAATAAAATTGTAACTAAGCCGAATCTGTACATTAAATATTTTTTGGAAAATCTTATTGAAATAGACATTATTATCGATACAGAGGCCGAATCTATAGTTTTTAGAATTTTTATCTGTCTGTCTGTTACCGCATCTCAGAAAATACACTGAAGGGATTTTGATGAAATTTGGTATGATGATGGCTGGTTTATGGTTATCCGGGTCAACGAAAGTTATATCAATACCTTAAAGCCGTTTCTCGAGTGATATATAAAGGTGTCTTCCCACTACACCGTCTCATACCACGACCGTGCTATGAACGTATCAGGCACGAAAGCGAGCGGGCTACTATGCCCACTACGGTATAGTGATAGCTGGTTATCCGGGTCAACATATAGGATACTTTTTACCGCGGGAAAATATCTCATTTTTGAGAAAAAATACAAAAACACAAAAACTGCATTGTAAAAGTATACTAATATGTAAAACCTAAGAATTTGGTTTTTGGTCATCTGAACGCGGGCGGAGCCGCGGGCAATGTTAGTAGACTATACAATTAAAAAGCTTTATCTAAATCGGACGATCAGAAATAAGTATCAAAAAAAATGAAACAAACAAACAAACAAAAAAGCAAACTACAGCAGTATAATACTAGAACGGATACGTAAAAATTTCAATGATATCAACCTTTCACGTTCACGTTATTATTTTAGTGACAAATACGGTCTCACTTTCGTGAATGTAAACTGGATTGTAGTGAGCGTCTGGTTAAATAAAAATAATAAGCAAAATATGTAAATATGATTTTACCCGACTGCAGAGCAGACGGAGGGTTATGCGTTTAAAACTGCATATATGTATGTCCGACTCTCTGTAAGAATATTAAAAATTATTTTTAATATTCTTTATGGTTATACATAATACAATAATAGCAACACTAAATATTATTAGTAATAATTAATTAATAAAGTTTTTTTAAAATTTTGATATTTATAATAATAACAGCTAAAATAAAATAAATAATATTGCCATATTTAATTATAATATTTATTAAACTTTTTTAAATGTTTAGAATTATAAATAAACAAATCTTGTAAGGTACTTTATTGCCATTTTTTGAATTTTTGAAATCATTTTTGTAAAATAGTGGGTAGGCACTGTCTAACAAGTATGTGTTTGAGACGTCTATAACCTCAGTCTCCCCCGTGACCATGGATGCTGTAAAGCATTCGAAACGTCGGGAACCAAAAATCAAAATAAATCCGAGAAATAATCCGAAAAGGCAGTTTAATTTAATAAATGTCGAATATTCGCGTAAATCTAAGAAAGTATTAAGTTTAAACAATCAAAATAGCGGGTATATTGAATTTTTTATCTTCCAAATCGAATGGAGTGTCAATATGAAAATTTTAGATTAAAACGGTTGTATCAAAATAAATAAATCTAGCAACTCGCAGTAAGTGTTGTCTCCGACTGTATGTTCTATGTATATATATATATATATATATATATATATATATATATATATATATATATATATATATATATATATATATATATAATACTACATATGTTCCTTTGTCAACTTGCTTACATCTTTTTAGTTTGCTTATCACGCAATCGGGTTTTTTTGTTTAATATTACCTCTTTTTGTTTGTTAAAAATTATTGTAAGCTATAGAAAAACTTCTTCGTTCTGGCGTGAAAGAGTAACAAACATCCATACATACATACAAACTTTCACATTTATAATATTAGTATAGATTTCCAAAAACGGTAATAAGACACTGACTTCAGAATAACCTTAAAAGTAATGATTTCATGTATATATAGCAATGGTTTTTTTTTCTTAAAAATACTGTCCTCGAGCCTTTCTTTTAAATAATTAATTAAAATCAATTTACAATTTGCGCAGATTTCGCATAGCAAATATTAAAAAAAATATATATCCGAGTTTAGCACTTCCTTCTTTTATGAAATCGGGTAATTCTCTCATACCTCTTGGCCCTCCTAAAAAATAATATGAGGAAATTTAGGAAAGTTTTTTCTAACGGGGGTTTTTTTTAATTCTATGAGGGGGCCGACTTCGAAAATATTTTTAAAACCAAAGAATCGTTTATGGCCCGCTGGGGCCCCCTTGAATCAGGGGCCCCATGCGATCATATTGGTTGCATTGGTATAACTACGCCACTGTGGGAAACCTATAATTTCACAATTTCAAGTATTGATGAGAGTGACATAATATTATGCATGCTGTTGTTTTCCTAAACACGCGCCATCACTAATCAGGCTACATTATTATATATGAGAAAGTTTGTGTGTTCGTATGTTTGTTATTGCTTCACGCTGAAACGGCTGCATGGATTTAGATGAAATTTAGTAAATAGATAGATTGTTATCTGGAAAAATACATTATTATTTGCTCCCTAAAAATAAATAGAAATATGTATAAAAATTTACTATAATTTATTTAAATATTTTACTTGAACATTTATGTCATATATTATTTTATTTCCTGAATCTTACTTCCTTCTTAAATAATATGCATAAAACATTTTAAAATATTAATTAAATTACGTAGAGATGATGAGGAAAACAACTTACCTGTAAAAGATATCTTCCAGTCAAGCCATGTATATGGGAGAGTGGAAAGTGCAAAAAAATGGTAAAGTACATGTAAAAATACATATATAAGATAAATACATACATACATACATACATACATACATACATACATACATATAGCTGGCAGCTACTTCGGACAAAGAATTAGTCTAGCCATTCAAAGGGGGAACGCTGCCAGTATCTTCGGAACCTTGCCTAAAGGGACTCCTTTTAATAATATTTTTTTGTTATTATATTATGTATATATACTTAAGGTTTTTTTTTTTTTTTTTTTTTAGTTTAATGTAATTTATCTTATTTATATTTTTTTTATCTTGAATACTTAATTATTTAATTAAGTTATAATTAATAATTTAAAATGAGATTATATGCATATGTTAAAATTCATTTCACTTTTGTATCTCGGGATATTTATAAGACAGTGATCTCCTTTTCCCCTTGTACTTTACCCTGGAAGAACTATACTTACTAAGTACATTATATATATATATATATATATATATATATATATATATATATATATATATATATATATATATATATATATATATATATATATAGCACTTAGAAGACCAAGCTCCACTCGGCGTTACTCATAAAACATATAAAAATTCCGTTTTATTTTTCAAAAAAGACACCTATATAGGTAAACATAAAATACAAAACCTTATATAAATACAAAATTTGATCGAAATCGTTAGAGACGTTTCCGAGATACATTATTTAAATATATATATGCTTATTTAATATTAGATATTATAATAAGATAAGTTAAATAAATAAATTCTAAATGTCACTTAAATTAACATAACTTAGCGACATCATGTCGTTTATGTACAATCATCTGTACATATAATAAAATTATAAATGAACGTCGTCTGTACATGGAAGATATTTGAGAAAAACTATTATTGGGAATACTTTTTACTGCGGGAAAATATCTCATCTCTGAGAAATCTATACTAAACGTTAAAACGTAGAAAAAAAGGTGAGTCGCTAATATTATTATAAAACATTATTGTTTGGTTTCATGTTTAGCTCTATCAGATTCTGTCTATATTATTACTTAGTCTATATATAAATAGGCAAAGACAAAACGGTTCAGTACCTTTTTCTCCTCTGTTTTTTAATAATATGTTATGTTGAGACATTAACACACAGCACCATCTAGTTCCATGGTAAGCTACGAGGCCTGTGTTATGGATACCAGATAGTTGATACACTACACATATAGAACTTTAAATACATACATATTATAAATATAAACACCCATGACTGGAGTACAAACATTCGTCATCACACAAATGAATGCCCCCAGCGGGACTCGAACGCGCGACCGCTGGCACAGCAAGTAGGGTCATTACAAACTGAGCCAAACGTGTCGTTTGTCAAAGGATTTTCTTTATTTCTGTTTAGTGGCTATAGACGAGCGTTAGCGTTGTCCATAAAAAAATTACAGTGGAATCTCGACCACTGAGAATACCCTGTTCAAAATAAACCAAAAAAAACCGTACAAAGTTTATTTATATAAACTTACTACTACGGACGGACTAACTTAGCTACTGCACATTAAAATTTATTACCGCTACTATAACAAAGTTTGTACTTATCATGTCGTAAATTACAATATCCATGCTAATATTATGTAAACAAAAGTGGATGTATCTGTTCGGTTGTCACAGCAAAGTTACTGTACGGATTTTGATGGTATTTTTTATGGGAATATTTTAAATTTCAAGATTTTGACTATTTTTAACGAATTTGAGATACTTTCTAAAATAGTAGAATGATAAACGAATTGTACCTATGACTTTGGAATACAACCTTAAAATATGTTTTTATGTTTTTTTTATTCAGCTCTTTTTTAACGTCCCACTTGCTAGTTTAGGGGACTTTTAAGTTAAGGATCCCATACGTAGGTGTTAGCTTATGGGTTGTTGGTGAAATCGGGCATAAAGTGTTGTCAATAAAAAATGATTGTGATCGAATTTTGATGACTACGTGAACAGTAGTAATTATAAAATAATTAAGTCTAGTCCGTACATTAAACATTACTCAATTAATTTGGTTTTTGTTCCAAGTTTTAATGAAAAATGTAATATTTTTTGACCAAATTTTTTCGCGATATGTACGCAAATTGTGTGTATTTCTTGTTTTATTTGTAATTATGTTAAAAAACTCAAGGTTTCCTTTACAAATTCAAAAAAAAAAAAATGAAGTCGGTGTACTTTTTTTTGTTAAATATTAATTACCTATAACTCTTCATAAGTGATCATAATCATGATAAAATAGAACATTCGAGAAAATCATGTATAAATAGAATTTTGCTATCTACATAAAAAACTGTGTATGTTTTTTTATTAGTCTAAAGCTCATCAACAGCTACTTGACAAAATTATAGTTTAAAAAACTCGCTTTAATTTTTTAGTTTGATCTGCTATATAAGCGTGTTTTTTTTAGTTTTTTTTTATTATTATTATTTATTGTTTTAACATCGGTCTTTGTTAAATGTATGAAGTTTCAGTTCAATCTGATGTTTTGAAGTGGATTAAAATCGCATTCAAAGATTCCGTTACATACATACAGACGCAAGTAATAAAAGCGTGTTAAAAAAATCTGTTGACAAACATAGGAGAAACAGGTACTGAACTTTTTTGTCTTTACATATTTATTAATTACTAGCGACTCACCCTCGCTCTGCTCGGGTTCGTCCCTACTTACGTTTAAACGTTTAGTATAGATTTCTCAGAGATGAGATATTATCTTGCAGTAAAAAGTATCCTATATGTTGACCCGGATAACCAGCTATCATCATACCAAATTTCATCAAAATCTGTCTAGTGGTTTTCTCGTGATGCGATCACAGACAGACAGACATATAGATAGATAGACAGACAGACAGACAAACATTCTAAAAACTATAGATTCCGCCTCTGAATCGATAATAATGACTATTTCCATAGGATTTTCCGAAAAATATTTAATGTACAGATTTAACTCAGAATTTTATTATATGTATAGATAATATAGTAAATTATATTGTTTTGTATATAATTTTATGTTATCTATTTTAAAGAGCATTACGAGTATTATGTACTACAGTGTACAGGCATTTCCCAAGGAGTTCCACTTGACTGAAGAATATTTATAATTGAAGAAGGCTCTAATGTGAACGCGATACTTTAGTCCGTACTTTTATATTTTGCACTATCCATACTAATATTATAAATGTGAAAGTGTGTTTGTTTGTTTGTTTGTTTGTTTGTTTGTTTGTTTGTTTTTTTGTTTGTCTGTTTGTTTGTTTGTTTGTTTGTTTGTTTGTTTGTTTGTTTGTTTGTTTGTTTGTCCTTCTTTCACGTCGAAATGGAGCTACAGATTGGCGTGATTTTTTGTGTGGAGATACTTGGAGGCTGGAGAGTGACATAAGCAATAAAATTAAATCAATACGTGTTTTAGCATTTTTCGAAATTCATCCTATAAGGGGAAAAACAGGGAGTGAAAGTTTGTATGAAACTTCCCTTTTAGATATTATTTGTAGTTTTAGCGCGAGCGAAGCCGCGGGTACTGCTAGTAATCTATAATGCCGGAAATTAAATTTTGACACGTGCCACGGCTGGGGGTGGGCATCCCCTCAATGCGATGGTATCGGGCCACCACGCTGGCCAAGTACAAGCGGACTGAGCATGTCTATCGAAAACATACTACATTCTCTCAGACATGCAGGTTTCCTCACAATATTTTCCTTCACCGTAAAGTAAGTATTAATAATGTTGGAAATAATTCTCGCATAAAAATATCTCAGTGAAACCTGGGATTTAACCTGCTTCACTTAGTTATATACGCTATTACTACTGGGCTACCTTTTTGATTTCATAGTATTGACTAGCGACTCATCCTTGCTTCGCTCGGGTCCCTCCCTAAATTGATTCCCTATACAAACTTTCATCCCCATTTTCACCCCCTTAAGGAAAAATTTCCGGAATAAAAAGTATCCTATGTCCTTTTCAGGGTCTCAAACTATCTTCTTACCAAATTTCATCTAAATCGGTTCAGTAGATCCAGAGATTACCTCCTACAACGTCACAAACTCACAAACTTTACCTCTTTATAATATTAATAATATAGAGACCTAATCAAAAATTAAAATATAATGCGAAAAAATCCTCCAAAATGCTATTGTTTCACTGTAAAAGTCAGTAATCTCAACTTTTACCGCTGAAAAAAAAATTACAAGAAAAGACGAGTGATGTGGCTAGTTCAAAGTTTATTTTCATTCAGTTAGGTTTCTAATATTTTAATCCAAGGTGAGGTATTTAATTATTAGTAATTACAATAAATTATACCACAATTATAAAGCAAGGATGTATTGTTTATAGTAATGAAAATACGGATATATGATTTATGACACTAATAAAATGCTGGAACGATATTGATAATATTTGTACGGTAATCATATCAATTAGGCAGTGGTAGCCCAGTGGTAAAGCGATGGAGAAACCAAGTGAAGGGGGTTCAAATCTCGAGTGTCGCTTGGACATTTTTATTTGCGAATCATTTCCATCATTATTACCGCTTGTCTAACGGTGAAGCAAAACATCGTGAGGAAACCTGAATGTAATTTTTATTTATTAGGGTTCCGTACTCGAAGGGTACCCACGGGATCCTATCACTAAGCCTCCACTGTCAGTCCGTCCGTCTGCACCGAAATATACCTCAAGAACCGTAATAGGTAGAGTTGAAATTTTCACAGAGTATGTATTTCTATTGCCGCTATAACAACAAACGAAAAAAAGATGGCGAATTTCAAAAGGGTCACCATGCAAATTAAGAAAAGCTCGATTAGTACATATAGGATACGGGATGTGATAGGGAGTTCAAATATATAAAAATTATTTTGAGGAAACAAAGGACTAAAAAGTTACGGAGACTTAAAGTTGGAGCAATTCCATATATTTCTATACCTAAACTAGCGGACCCGACAGACGTTGTCCTGTCTACACGTCTTTAATTTGAAAATTTCAAACTTTTTGGACAAAATTGTGAATCTAAACCATTCCCAGATCCCCTTGAACACACACAAAAAATTTCATCAAAATCGGTCCAGTCGTTTGAGAGAAGTTCAGTGACATACACACTCACAGAAGAATTATATATATAAAGATAAATCATTACAAAAGATAAACATAACTTCAACAAATAACATAAAAAACATACTTTTTCGTCTGAAATTTATATTTTCATAGCAATTAAGGCTTTATTGTATTAATATTTTGATAATTTCACTAAAAACAATAATCTAATCAAAATCTTAATTTTGACAATATTGTCAATTTTTGTTTTATTATACCGCTTTCAAGACTTAACAGATTATCTATACATATAATAAAATTGTAACTAAGCTGAATCTGTCCATTAGATATTTTTTGAAAAAACTTATTGAAATAAACATTATTATCGAAACAGAGGCCGAATCTATAGTTTTTAGAATTTTTGTCTATCTGTCTGTCTGTTACCGCATCACAGAAAAACCACTGGAAGAATTTTGATGAAATTTTGTATGATGATAGCTGGTTATCCGGGTCAACATATAGGATACTTTTTACCGCGGGAAAATATCTCATTTTTGAGAAAAATACAAAAACTGCAATGTAGGAGTATACTAATATATAAAACCTAAGAATTTGGTTGTTGGTCATCTGAACGCGGGCGGAGCCGCGGGCAATGCTAGTCACTTAATAATTAGTTAAGAGTTATGCATATTAAAAGTGAAACTTGTCATCAGTTTTCAAAGATTTTAAAATAGAAATATGTTATTTTCATATCATGCAAGCATTTACGAGTTTTTATTTGATATGATTTAACGAGTTTTTGTTCGATAGTTTGTGTGAATACGATCTATCTGTATTCATTAAACGCGTTTAGGTTTTCAATTTTTTTTCTTTTCCATAGTTATTTTTCCCATATTATTTTCCAGTAATTATTAGTTTTTGTTAATTTTCTCATACGTTTGTTTCTAGTTTTGTTTTTTTTTTGTTTAATAGTATGTATTATTATAGTTTTAAGTGTTCTTTGTCTTAAGTGTACTCGTGCATTTAATAAACATAAGTAGACTATTTTTTTAATCTAAGTGTAATATTTATTATTAATTAAGTGACAGTGAGATTTGGATAACATAGGTTGTGAAGACTAAGGCGGAAGCGATGCGTAGCGTATCTCCCGCCTTAGCCTTTTTGTTTTTAGGTTTTTTTTTTATTTCAAACCCAGAACCGCTGCTATCATTAATGCTTTATGTTAATTTAAAATTCGGTGATAAATCCGATTCATTATTTGAAGATCACTTTTTCACTTGGAAGTGACATTTTGACATTTCCAAGTGTCAAAATGGCAGTAATGTCATAATAATGTATGGAGATGTTGTAACTTTAAATCTCAATTACGTTTGACTCTTTCGTTTCCTCAAAATAAATTTTATATATTTGGACTCCCTTAGCCTCTTCTATCCAAAAATACTACTCACTCTCCCACGAGCCGCGTCCCATATACTAAACTGCAGGCCTTGTATTGTACAGAGCCCTTCATGTGCGAATCCGACTCGCATTTGACCGATTTTATAGTAACTATTTCTCATAATATTGTAATAATTTTCTATTGAGGCTTTACAATGAAAGGTGACATAATAAATTTGCTTAATTTGCCTCTTATTGCATATAGAGTGACAAGAAGGGTATTATAAAGTAGCTAATTACCGTACCATTGCAGGCTTCAATCCCTATCTTCTTAAAAATCTATCCATCTTATCATTTTAGTCTAAATCCATAAATTGTTGTACCACGTAGATGCATTGTTGCATGAAATTGAGGTAAATTAAAAAATCATCAAACAAATGCTAGTAAAAAAAATTAAGGAAATGCGTTTTTTTTTTTCAATTAAAACAAGAATTTGTGATGTAAGTTTGACAAATGGCCGTGAAATTGTGCAACAAGAAATCAACAGCTTAAGTAATATTAAAAAAAAGCTACTTAAAGGAAAAATATTGTTTATTTCAATTTTATATAACATAAGGTTATAAAATATATTATATAATCTATAAATCATAAATCGTTTTATATATAAAACGATGTTCGTTTTTTAAAATATCAAAGATGAATGAGGCGAACTAATTGAGTCTTTGTCGAAGACGAATTTTACTTACAGAGGGAGTTTTAAATAAAAATATATTTTATAAATTTCTTTTGACACAGATTTATTTTGATTTTTGCTTCTCGCGATTAGAATGTTTTACAGCAATCATAGCCACGGGAGAGATGAAAACGTCAAAAATTCGCATAAATCTAAGAAAACAACGAAAAATGGATAAAAAAGCCTTCTTTAAATGTATGCAAACTAATCGAGCAAAGATGAATAGAAATAAATCCTAAATTTTATGAAAATGGTAAACAAACTTTCATTAACTTGAATAAATGGAGTAGTAATATTAAAATAATTAAAAATATTTTTGAAAAAAATCACATAGACTTATAGCCATACAGCCTTCAATGTATTGCACATAGAGTTAGATAATAAATTTTAAAAATAAAGTTATAATAAATTTAAAATGATCTAAAAGATCCATGAGATGACATTTAATACAGCCGCCTGAGATAACACTTTCTTGTCCCAGTGGCCTACATCCCCCTCTCTAGTGAAAGCAAAGCTGAACAGATAATGACATAATATTACAATTTCAACGATAATATAATAAAAAAAAAACAAATATTATTTGTGCATTATAAACATTTTTGTTACATTTAATTATTGGCTTCTTAGATTTTATTTTTGTCTTAAATTGATAATAATAAAAAATATTATATGAATATATTTTTTTTGCAATTTTGTATAATAATAAAAAGTTATTTTTTTTATAGTTATTATATAATAAAATAAATATATAATTATTTCTATACATTATTAACACTAATAAATATCTTAAGCACTAACAGACACCTGTAAATGTTAAAAAAGAAAAAAAACCACACGCACCTACCTCAAACTTTTTCATAAAACACAACCTGACAAAAACACCAAAGTAATTTGAACCACAAAATCACTCACATTTCAGAACAGCACTGAAAAAAATTAACTGTCACTGTCAAAAAAAAGCGCGAAACGCATGCGCGACGTTCTCAAACAACGCGAGTTACACGACTGATGGTCGACCATCACCATTTCAGTGACTATTCAACAAACAACCAATATTGGCACATTGGCTGGAACTGTAAGTGCAATAATAATAAGTAAAAAGGTTCTATAGCTAAATAATCAGTTACGTAGAAAAATATATTTTATAGGACTACTAGCATTGCCCGCGGCTTCGCCCGCGTTCAGATGACCAAAAACCTTACTCTTAGGTTTTACATATTAGTATACTCATTACATTTACATTACAGTTTTTGTATTTTTTCTCAACAGAATGAGATATTTTTCCACACTAAAAGGTATTCTATATGTTGACCCGGATAACCAGCTATCATCATACCAAATTTCATGTGTAGATTTATTACCCCAGACTAAAGATTTATTATAGACAGTGTCATAGAACTGAACACGAAGGCAAAACATAATGTTTCAAAATAGTATACGAATGACATTTTTATACTGAGTGATAAAAATAGCTAACGGATTTTATTATAATAAAGGAAAAAAATTAAATAAGCTAAAATAAAAACTTTAAAAAATGCAATAAAAACCGACTTCAAAAAATAACATTAAAAAGATAAAATAACTGATTGGTAGTTTTCATTTACTATAGATATATAATCTGATATTTTCGAAGTCGATGTACTTTAATTTGCATCGGCTGGCACCGACTTCGAAAATATCTGATTAGGTATATATAGCAAATGGAAGCTGCCAATCAGCTGTTATTTTTTATGTTTTTTTTGAAGTCAGTTTTTATTTTTTTGACAACACGTTTAGCTCAGTGTGTAGTGACCCTACTTACTGTGCCAGCGGTCGCGGGTTCAAGTCCCGCTGGGGGCATTCATTGTGTGATGAGCACGAATGTTTGTACTCTATAAGAAATACTTAATAAAATATTTGTTTAAGCCGTTTAAGTTAGCTTATGCCAATTTTTATATGAAGACTGACAAACTAAAATTCGTTTTTATTAGTTAAACTAAAAATCAGACTCTAAAATTCAATTCTAACGTATAGGGTTTGTCAAATCAAACAAAATAAGTCCAAACTCAAAGTTTTTACTATTATCCGTTGAAGACTTCCACCTATCCACCTTCTGGCCTTACCTTCAGATCAGGTCGACAATACCGAATCATTACATTATCAATGTCAATAAAAACACTTGCAAAGTTTCAAGTCAATATGATAATTAGAAGTAGGTTAAATTCATCATTAGCTATTTTTCGACTCTTAGATTGGTGGTATTTTTTCAACTATAAATAGGACCAATCTGGAAGTATACACTTTCAAACAAAACAAACAAAAATTGACCAAATCGGTTAATAAATGACGGAATTCTGAGGTAACAAATAAAAAAAATATACAAAGGATATGTAGTATTATTATAATTATTAATATATTATCCCCAATAATTGTACATTAACTAATAAACATATAAAATGTCTCTTATTCTTTAAAGAGAGTAAATTATCTGTATATGACAATCAAGTCTAGAAGCGTAAACGTCACACTACTATTTTTGACTTTGACATTTATTTTGGCGGATTCCCTCTATAAAATTCTTTAGTCTGAAATAGAAAAATATATTATAAGGGACTCTATTTAATTATTAATCAGATACATACTCATATGTACATATTTAATATAACATTACTAATAATACTCGATGTTATAGTAAGCAAACAGTATGGCTTCGCTCGCGTTGAAACTTCGAATACAGACCAAACTTCACAGGATCACTCGCTGGACTAATCTAAAGATTGCCTGAAAATTTCATCAAAATCACTTCAGCCGTTTTGGAGTTCATATGGAACATACACATCAATTTTTATATACATATTAGCGACTCACCCTCGCTTCGCTCGGGTTCGTCCCTAGGTTTATTCCCCATACAAACTTTCATCCCCATTTTCGCCCCCTTACGGGATGATTTCCGGGATAAAAACTATCCTATGTTCTTCCCAGGGTCTCAAACTATCTCCTTTACCGAATTTCATCTAAATCGGTTCTGTAGATCCATAGATTACTCCCTACAACGTAACAAAGTCACAAACTCACAATTCACAAACTTTACCTCTTTATAATATTAGTATACCTAAGTACATTCAATTAACTGTTGGTATGGAATAGGTATGATATATATGTACATAAGTGCAAAATAAAATTTTCAGAGCTTTTCGGTTTTCCAGCTGTTTTTTCGTATACCTTTGGTTAAAGTTTAGTATTAAGGACGTGGCCCCTAGAGGAGTGGGTGCCTTTCATTTTTTTTATACTTACACAACCCCTGACACATCCAACAAAACAAAAAAGAATTATTTAAATCGATCCAGCTGTTTCTCAGTTTTAGCGAGACTAACGGACGGCACTTGAGTTTTATGTGCATAGATGTAGATAATAATTGAATGTTAAAAATCGACTGATTGAAAGTAATCGATGGTCACATATTTTAGGCTTCCGACCAAAACCATTGGCATTGAAAATGACATCAGCTGTTTATAATACAATTTGCGCTAAGGCGGCACACAAACAGCGTCAGCAAATTTTAAAAATAATATTAGATTTATTTACTCTTCGCTCTGCGTCCCTAGGTGCGAGAATTTTATTCACAATTTCATGAGTTTTAATTCTTTTGCGCGGAACCTCAATTTTTTTTCTAAAATAAAAGTAGTCTACGTTACTCCTTATAATATCAGCTATCGCCAGTGAACGTCCCTTTAAAATCGATCTAGCTGTTTCAGAGCAACAAGCAGACAGATAAAAGTATGTGTATACTTTCATATACATTTAGTAAAAAGCTATTATAATATGTACGAGTACTTTCTTAGATTTACGAGAATATTTGACATTTTAAATAAAACTATCCTATCGGATTATTTCGTTAATTTATTTTAAATTATTGTAAAGCATTCGAAACGTCGGGAACCAAAAATCAAAATAAAACCGCGAAATAATCCGAAAACATAGTTTTATTTAAAAAGCTATTATTTTAACATTACAAACAGACACTTCAATTTTATTTATTTGTATGTATAAATAAAATTAATTAAAAATCTCACTCAATTGAAAAATCTATTGAAGCGCGTTCAATCCTCTTGGTACAGCTACGAGTATGATATATTCATCGCAATTATACGCAAACCTCATTTTCTTTATAATTAGGCACCGCTAGCTAATATGGAGAAGAAAAACACGGTGAGAAAACCTGCATGTCTAAAAAAACCTAACTAGTTTTCCGAAAAAGTCCACCAACTTAAGGGGGTAATATTTTAAAGAAAGTATTATAAGAAAGTATTAAGGGAGTGATAAGTAAAATATGACTTTGTATGGGGACTCAATCATTTCTCAAGGAATATTTATATTTTATTTTGAATGTTGTTACTTACTTTTGTATACTTATATATATTCATATTATGTGTGTCTATTCTATACTGTGTATATATAAATAGGTGCCGGCAGTTCATTTATCTTTTGTTGGTCAACCGTTTTTTTTTTGTTTAGTAGCTGTAAACGAGCTTTAGTAGTATCAATATAAAATGTACTTCGACCACTGAGCGAATATTAGTAACTAGCGGCTTACCCTCGCTTCGCTCGGGCTCGTCGCTAGGTACGCTTTAAATAGATATAAATAGTTATTAGCCAGCGTTAGCCATATACATTTTAATTATTTTTATTAATTATATTGACAAATATTGACATTAATATTTATATGATATTAACGTCACTCAGTTGTTTTGCCTTCCCGGAATCTCTCCACTAACACTTAAACTTTATGGTATGGTATTAAAGTTCAAAATGACTTTTAAGTATTATTACGAATCTTTTGTATGGGAGTATAGAAAAGTGTTGTTTTTAGACTTTTCAGGCAATTTTTTAATTTTTCTCTCCGTAAGAACCATCCTTGTACTTCAAGGAATATTCTAAAAAAAGAATTAGCTAAATCGGTTCAGTTGCTCTCGAGATTTGCGCTTAGCAACACATTCAGCGATTCATTTTTATATTATAGATTATAACAGAGGCAGTGGTAGCCCAGTGGTAACGCGCTCGCTTGGGAAACCGAGTGAAGCGGGTTCAAATCCCGGGTCTCGCACCTCTGATATTTTCATGTGCGAATCATTTCTAACATGATTACCACTTGCCTTACGGCGAAGGAAAACATCGGGAGGAAACCTGCATGTCTGAGAGAACCTAGCAAGTTTTCGAAAGGCATGTGAAGTCCGCCTGCACTTGGCCAGCGTGGTGGACTATAGCCTGATCCCACTCGTATTGAAGGAATTCCCACCCCCAGCGACGTTAATAAGGGCTAAAAACAAAAACAAACATAATTACAAATAAACAAACATTATTACTCCTTCAATATAAATTAGGATTTAAAGATTCACAACACAATAATAAGTGATTAACATAAAATCCCATGATTCACGCCATTGTTTCTTCAATTCAAGGCTAAACTTTTATTTTTATCGAATACTATTTTGTATGAGTTTTCTCTCTATTTTGGATCCATATCTACCATGAAAATTATATTGATAAGTAACATGATCTAATCTTAATACTTTCTTAGATTTACGCGAATATTTGACATTTTAAATAAAACTATCTTTTCGGATTATTTCTCGGATTTATTTCGATTTTTGGTTCCCGACGTTTCGAATGCTTTACAGCAATCATGGTCGCGGGAGATACTGAGGTGTTAGATGTCTCAAAGGTATATCTAGTTGTTACAGGCAGCCTACCCACAAATAACAAAAACTTTTTAACAAAAAAATAAAAACCGACTTCAAAAAAGCACTAAAAGGTAAAAAATAACTGATTGGTAGTTTTAATTTACTATACATATCTAATCAAATATTTTCGAAGTCGCTGTGTTTTGCTTTAAAATAAAAATAATATATTTTCAAACAAAACAAAAATTGTCTAAATCAGCTAACAAATGACAGAGTTCTGAGGTAACAAACATTAAAAAAAACATACAGCCGAATTGAGAACCTTCTCCTTTTTGAGGAAGTCGGTTGAAAATGAAAATTTTCTTGTTATTTAATTAGATTATTTTTTTAAATGATCTAATCTTAGTAGAAATAGCATAATACTCGTAGCAACGCATATAAAAAAATTTCACTGGTCGCTAGTATTAACGGAACGCGTGCGAATTTAGGTATTTCCTTCTTATTATTAAATGAAACACACATTTTCAAAATGTAAATTACGAGTATATACGTTATATAAAACGTATAGTTTTGTTATTATATAAAAACCTCATGAGCTTCCTTGAATTATTTACGCCTCACTGAGGGTTTATTTTGTTTTTTAGAGATAATTTTGGATTTTTTTTCTATCGAGGAAACTACAAGTAATCGTGTGTCTAAAGCGTACGATTTATAGAATAATACCTTAAATATCCTACATATTAATTGCATAATTAAAGTTTTAGTAATAACTAGCATCGCCCGCGGCTCCGCCCGCGTTCAGATGACCAAAAACCAAACCCTTAGGTTTTACATATTAGTACACTCTTACAATGCAGTTTTTGTATTTTTTCTTAGAAATGAGAAATTTTGCCGCGGTAAAAAGTATCCTTTATGTTGCCCCGGATAACTAGCTATCATCATACCAAATTTCATCAAAATCTGTTTAGTGGTTTTCACGTGATGCGGTAACAGACAGACAGACAGACGGACGGACGTAGAGACTGACAGACAAAAATTCTAAAAACTATAGATTCGGCCTCTGTATCGATAATAATGTTTATTTCAATAAGATTTTCGAAAAAATATTTAATGTACAGATTCGACTTAGTTACAATTTTATTATATGTATAGACAATACAGCAAGGGATCAAACGAACGCATTTCATAATTGCCTCGGTGCGCCCTAACATATGTCGGAGGACTATTTAGTTACCTTTTTCTGCTAAAATGTACCTAGAACCTTAATATTGTTCAAGGTTACTATGTTATGTTATATCAAATCAAAATCCAATTAATCCCTCCACGACCACGGATACGCCGGCGTGTCAGTTAACAATAGATTTCTCATGCCCGATTTCACCAACAACCCATAAGCTACCATCTACGGATCCCTAGCTTAAAATTCCCCTAAACTAGCCCCTAAATTAAATTTCGTCTTACCATCGTCTTTAAGCCCATATTTCGAGCACCAAAATTTAGGGGACCTTTTAACATTTAAGTGACCCCTAACTGTTGGTGAAACAGAAACTGTCCCCTAACAGCCCCTAACCATACGTAGGGGATCCCTTAAACTTAGGTGACGTTGGTGAAGTCGGGCATTAGAATTTTAATTAATTTCTTAGAAATTTACTTGGAGGTGTAGCCAAGACGCCTACCGAGCGGTGTCGATGCGCCATTATAACATTCGTTGGAGACATGCGGCTTGTAATTTTGGTTGATCATCGGAGTGTTGTACGTTGGAATAAGATCGGTGTCAAGAACCCGTTGCTCAATTAAACTGTTAAAATTATCGTTTCAATTTTATAAAATTGTGATTTCCCGTTTTAAATTGTATTGAATGTTAAATATTTTATTTTGTGTTAGCATTAAGACCTGAAAAAGCCCACAAGATTCATGACCACTAAAGATGATGTCGGTAGAATACGTGGTATCCCGTTATGATTTATACTATTAATAGCAGTACCCGCGGCTTCGCCCGCGTTCAAACTTCCGTTATAAACATCAGTTTTACAATACTGTATGTAAGTCTGCCCGATTTGTTAACATTTATGATTACTGCTCTGCTCCCGTAGGTGATGAGATATAGACTATAGCCTTCCTCAATAAACGGGCTATCTAATACAAACAAAAATTTCAAATCGGGCTAGTAGTTGCTGAGATTAACGTGTTCAAACAAACAAACAAACAAACAAACAAACAAACAAACAAACAAACAAACAAATAAACAAACAAACAAACAAACAAACAAACAAACAAACTCTGTCTTTTTATAATATTACTTATTAGTATAGATTATAAAGAGCAAAGTTTATATAAAAAAATGTTGCTAAATAAATCTCTTTAACTATCCATAACTAAAAAGTTGTAAAATAAAAATATTAACAACAATAACAAAAAACTGAAAAAGGATAACTTTTTAAGGTATCTGGTTTTTTATTAAAAAAAATTTAATTATTAATTCAAATTTTTCCATCTGTTTGGAAAAATACCTGATGAGATTAAGTCTTAGGAATATAATTTCTTTAACTTTGTTAGTATTCCTTAAATCAAAAATAATAAAAGTCGGTCAAGTGCGAGTCGAATTCGCACACGAAGGGTTCCGTACCATCATACATGTACTTTTTATTTATATGACATTTACTCTATATATGTAGTATATTAACTTCGATGATCGATTACGAACGTTAACAAAATGTTTCTTCTATTATTATTTTTTTAATATTATTTGTTGTTATAGCGGCAATAGAAATAAATACATATTCTGTGAAAATTTCAACTATCTACGTATTACGGTTCGTGAGATACAGCCCTCTGACAGACGGACGGACGGACAGCGGAGGCTTAGTAATAGGGTTGCGTTGGCACCTTTCCGGTACGGAACAATATTTATTCTCTTTCATTTTTTGGTATATGTCTGTTATAGAATTAAGTGACTTCATCTACACTAATATTATAAAGAGGTTAAGTTTGTCAGTTTGTATGTAAGAAGTAATGTCTGAAACTACTGATTCGATTCTAAAAAAATCTTTCACTAATAATAATCGTCGAGTGCTATACGCTATCCATACTAATATTATAAATATGAAAGTGTATTTGTTTGTTTGTTTGTTTGTTTGTTTGTTTGTTTGTTTGTTTGTTTGTTTGTTTGTTTGTTTGTTTGTTTGTTTGTTTGTTTGTTTGTTTGTTTGTTTGCTTGCTTGTTTGCTTGTTTGCTTGTTTGCTTGTTTGCTTGTTTGCTTGTTTGCTTGTTTGCTTGTTTGCTTGTTTGCTTGTTTGCTTGTTTGCTTGTTTGCTTGTTTGCTTGTTTGCTTGTTTGCTTGTTTGCTTGTTTGCTTGTTTGCTTGTTTGCTTGCTTGCTTGTTTGCTTGCTTGCTTGCTTGCTTGTTTGCTTGTTTGCTTGTTTGCTTGTTTGCTTGTTTGCTTGTTTGCTTGTTTGTTTGTTTGTTTGTTGTATTGTTAGTGTGCTTTATAAATAAAATAAAATAAAATGCACTATAAATTTAACTATTATTTTAATAAATAGACTAAACACAAAGGCTAATTATATAATTTAGTCTTTATGCCACCGAAATAAAACTACAGATCGTTGCTTCGATTATAATAATGTGTATTTTTTACCTTTTCCAATTTTAGGTACCGAGACTAGCCATACGCACAGGTGTACAGTGCCCAACTGTATGTTAAAACACAACATGTACTTTCTATTCCATTCACTCTTAAACTCCGATGAAACGAACGATGAGTGAACGATAATTTGACATGACCCGTAAGAGACCAGACACAGAACCCCACAACTTCCCAACTCAATGCTGTTACTGAGAATTTCTTGGCAGGAACCCCCAATACTTGGCCCGACTCGAGACTCGAATCGAGGACCTTCAGATAGTTATACAGCTAGCCATTAGACGAACAACAGTCAAGATATCTGTATATTTTAACATTTTTTTATGTTGAGACATGAATTTACGCATACCACCTGTATACGTACAGGTGGTTATGTGGGACTCACCGTGTAGAAAAATAAAACCCAACAGAACCTCCCCCGTCAAAGCCAGATAAGCCAGATCCTGTGAGCTAAGCCAGGTCTGATCACTAGTATTGTGTAACAGTAACAACCGGTCCCGAAATGAATTAAGATTCATGTAATTTTTAATCCTTGAACTTACCGAAATTTACGAACTCACACGTTTATGATAACATCGAAAATAATTTATATGCAAATTGTACGCAATTATGAATTTATAAAAACTAGGTTTCGCTGTGACTTTGGATGGCTTGGAAACTTTTAAGAGCTTTTTTGGAAGTTTTAGTAACCCATCTCGCTTTGATTAGGTCTTAATGACCGACTTCGAAAATATTTGATTAGGTATGTATAGTAAATGAAAACTACCAATCAGTTATTTTTCACTTTTTAGTGCTTTTGTTTGAAGTCGGTTTTTATTTTTTTATTAAAAAGTTTTTATTTTTCCCTTTTTAGTGTAGACAGTAGTAGCAAAGTAATAATTCTAACGTGTTAGGCTTGTCAATTCAAACAAAATAAGCCCAAACTCAAAGTATCTACTATTAGCCGTTGAAGAGTTCCACCTATCCACCTTCTGGCCTTACCATCAGATCAGGTCAACAATACCGAACGACTATATTATCAACGGAAATAGAAACACTTGCAAAGTTTCAAGTCAATATGACAATTAGAAGTAGGTTAAATTCATCATTAGCTATTTTTCCACCCTTAGGTGTGGTATTTTTTTTTTAAATTTAAATGGGACCAATCTGGAAGTATACACTTTCAAACAACACAAAAATTGTCCAAATCGGTTAATAAACGGAGTTCTGAGGTAACAAACAGAAAAAAAAATACAGTCGAATTGAGAACCTCCTCTTTTTGAAGTCGGTTGAAAAAGTTGCATGGTGGTTTCATCATCTTTGTGATGGGATATTTATGGGATACTTATGTGCTAATGCGTATATATATATATATATATATATATATATATATATATATATATATATATATATATATATATATATATATATATATATATATAATTGGATTTATAATATTATGCAATTATACGTTTTTTTATTTCAATATTTTTTATTCAATGGTATTTCTAAGGATATTTGTATTATGTAAATTGATGTTTAATGATATTTTATTACATCTATACAGTATACATATAATAAAATTGTAACTAAGTCGAATCTGTAGTACATTAGATATTTTTTGGTAAATCTTATTGAAATAAACATTATTATCGATACGGAGGCCGAATCTATAGTTTTTAGAATTTTTGTCTATCGTCTGTCTGTCTGTTACCGCATAACAGAAAAACCACTGGAAGGATTTTGATGAAATTTGGTATGATGATAGCTGGTTATCCGTGTCTATATAAGATACTTTTTACCGCGGGAAAATATCTCATTTTTGAGAAAAATACAAAAACTGCAATGTAAGAGTATACTAATATGTAAAACTAAGAATTTGGTTTTTGGTCATCTGAACGCGAGCGGGGCCGCGGGCAATGCTAGTTATAAATATTTTTGCGGTCAGCGTACTAAGGCTAATTGACAAATGTATGAAAATTAAGAAAATAAAAATTAATCGTTTTCAACTCGATTACAAAATTTAATTATAAAAATAAAAAACCCGACTGCGTAAAAAGCGAACTAATAAATCAAGATTATCGAAATATATAGATTTTTATTATAATTTTTTTTTGGTGGCCAATTAAATATTTGAAGGTATAATTTGCAATTTCTTATTCTAAATTGCCTTTAAAATATAAATTACAATTATTTTTTATAACGCCTCCTAGAATTTTAGAGGAAAAAAAATTTTAAACACACAAATTGGCGCCTGAAATCCGCCATTTTAATTTTTAATTATTTCTATATACCCTATGACACTCGCGTTATTAAGACAAATCTAACAACGTTATGAATCATCAAAATCGGTTTAGCCGTTTAATAATTATAACGGAACATATGGTCGGACAAACATACATATATACATGCATTCGATATTTAAAAGTGTAATTGTTGAGTTTTTCTTGAGCTTTTCTCAGCAGAACTGCTTTCCGAATCTGTGGTAGCTTCCACACGGACTGACTACACTGATGCTCTTTAAATTAAATTGACGATTCAAAAGTGTCGCCCGACCATGATTGTTGTAAAGCATCCGAAACATCTGGAACCAAAAATCAAAATAAATCTGCAAAAAAATCCGAAATGATAGTTTTATTTAAAGTGTCAAATATTCGCGTAAATCTAAGAAAAAGTAAAGTCTGCGAGTTAAATTGACACACAGACGGACATAACGAAATTATAAGAGTACCATTTTTTCTATATGTATATATGTATGTATGATATAATTGCCTTTTGTCATTTCAATACATTTTTTTTAAATTTCGATTGTACTGAATACTTACGTCACATCAATAAATACAAAAAAAAAAAAACAAAAGTAAAGACTTTATATTCGACCAGGATTCGAACCCGGACACCTGTAATTGTCAATCTTGCGCCTTCGCCGCTTGAGCAAGATGCTTATGCATGAATAATGAGATAGAAAACTCGATCGATTTTTCGACCCCGAAAACCCTCACGTAGAACAGCGAAATCGTTAGAGCCGTTTTCGAGATTCTCGGTATAAATAAATTAACACGAATTGCTCGTTCAAATAAATATATTAGATAAAAATTTGATTGTGGAAATTTAGACAACTAATGACGCAAATACTCTTAGGTAGGTTCGTCATTTCGTTCAACGAAGTTATTGAATATATTAATTTGTCATTTTAAATTTATAAAAAAAATGATAAATTATTTTAATTTTGTATATATAATAATAAATGTTAACAAATGTAAAATTATAGTTTTTTTTAAATCAGATAGATATATTACATATATTTTATCAGATATAGGAATATTTGACATTTTAAATAATTATTCTAAAATGTAAATGTAAAATGGAATATTTATCCAAAAAGATCTGATGACGTATGTTGTAAATGAAAAACCCCGGTCAAAATTTTAGTAACATATATAATACAAGCGACTTGCTCTCGCTTCGCTCGGTTACGTCACTAGCTAGTTACGCGGATTTTGATCGCAATTTCATGGGTTTTAATTTTTTTGCGCGGAACCGTAAACCTTTTTCTTATATAAAAGTAGCCTAAGTTACTCCTTATAATATCAGTTATCTGCCAGTGAAAAATCCCTCAAAATCGGTCCAGCCATTTCAGAGATTAGCCGGAACAAACAGACAGACAGACAAAAAAAAATTGTTTTTTTTTTATTGTAAGTACCTACCGCATATACTTTAATATGCATCAAGTAAAAAGCTGTTTTTTTCACATTACGAACAGACGCTTCAGTTTTATTTATCTGTCTATAGATAATTGGACAAAGGACTACAATTTTTTTTTACGAGTAATACTTAGTAGTAGTGGAGAAATTAGCATTTCAAACGTATTGGCTTGTGGTTTTGAATTAATCAATATGCCTCACCTAAGATACATTTCTACAACTTGTGTCATTTAAGTAAAACTATAAAATATTTAAAGCTAACGTCTAATCGTACCTTCGCTTGGGTGTGTCCCTTGTTGTCTAGCGGCTTAGCCTTCTCTCGTGTGTCCTAGGACCCTGAATATTTAACAGTAGTCTATGTTCTACTCCAGGTAATCTATACATATAATAAAATTGTAACTAAGCCGAATATGTACATTAAATATTTTTTTGGAAAATCTTATTGAAATAAACATTATTATCGATACAGAGGCCGAATTTATAGTTTTTAGAATTTTGTCTGTCTGTTACCGCATCACAGAAAACCACTGGAAAGATTTTGATGAAATTTGGTATGATGATAGCTGGTTATCCCGATCAACATATATATTTTTGAGAAAAAATACAAAAACTGCATTGTAAGAGTATACTAATATGTAAAACCTAAGAATTTGGTTTTTTGGTCATCTGAACGCGGGCGGAGCCGCGGGCAATGCTAGTAATAAAATATAGTCAGATATTTTATTATAACAAAGCATATATGTTAATTTAAAGCATCATCTAAATAAACTTTATAATTTTAATAGCTTTATGTTTGAATTTGCCGTCCAATTTAGACATGACACGTTTTAGCCACACCTGTTCTTTTATTTAACTAGAACCATGCTTTGCTCGGGTACGTCTATGAATGCCTTTCGAATTTATAATAGTACAAGTAGCGTTTATTCGCAATTTTTGTTTTCTTTTTCAAATGTTGGGAAATGCATTTACGCATACTATCTGTATACATACAGGTGGTTATGTGGGACTCACCGGCTAGAGAAACCAGTACTACCCACTAAAACTCAACGGAACTCCCCCCGTTTTAATGGGGTGTCGCAGGATCGTATACCCACTCAACCACTACGCACCGACAGCTGCCTGCCGAGGCAGACTTTAACAACCAAGAAATGAGAGTAGCGGTGTAAAGCCTTATGCCACGCTTTGAAAAAATGTGTGGAGATCACCAAGCTCACACTTCATATTGATTAAATTTCTATTGTGTTTTATTTCCTTTTATTTCTTAATCTTAATTAAAAAATGCATTCTTTTGAGTTAATATAAATATAAAAACGCAGCTTCATTACAATTGAGTAATATTTATAAATATAATTCAACTATTTGTGGCCCGATTAGGGTTTGGGTCCAGAGAGGTCGCATATCTCGAAATCCCGGGACTTTTTGAAAATTTAGTGGTCTCAGGTCCCGAGACTTTTGGGTTGAGACTCGAGACACTTTCTTATTTCAAATTTTAGTAAAACTGCACCTATTGCTTTTGCGGAAGTGACGTACTACAAACATTTTGAAAATATCCCTCGTATCCAAACGCCATAATTGGAAATAATGGACGCCGAACCTAGTAACAATGTACTACTGTACACAACAAACCCGTTTAGATGACAAGTCGTATCAAAGTCAAATAGAACAGATAATAAAAAAAAAAAACGGAAAAAAGGTACCTGAAATTCTTACAAAAAAAAAACGAGACTGCAACTTCTTTCTTAATGTTGCTCTTCAGTTTGAAGCATTTTTAAGTTTGTTTTATAATTATAAAATCTAAGAATTAAAAAGATGTTAGAATTTAAATTTATGTTCATTAAATATAGATTTTTACTAAAATTGATTTTTTATTTTATTGATATACCTCACCAAATATTAACTCGATACTAATTTTATTCTGAGAAGTCTTGAAATCCCGGGACGTCCCGGGACTATGATCATGGGTGATCTCGTGTCCCAGGACTTTGAGAAGGTCAAGACTTCGGTCTGGTAAAGTATTTTATACAAGAAACGTTGCTGAAATGTTGTTTAAACTCGACTCTTATTGATAGTGTGAATTCATTCATTCATTGTTTCTTGTGTAGAAATACTTTATCAGACCGATATTTGACCAAAAACGAATCGAGATTGGCACTAAAGTGTGGATCGGGCCTTGACATCCCACTGCTGGGCACGTGCCCTCCATGTAAGGGGGCGATTAGGCAGCGTACTCCAAACGATTCATAACTGCTTAGAACACTTAATTCCTTCGAATACTTTAGTCTACATTCCCCAACGGATTCTTCTTTAGTGATTATTATTATATAGTAGTAATAAATAAAGTATCGCCGTGGGGAAGACAATATACGAGCGAGGGACTGAGAAATCCTACCATTTTATTTGTTAGACGATTTGATTCATTATGCCTGTTTTTAATAATATACATATACGAGTACTAGCAGTACCCGCGGCTTCGCCCGCGTCCAAACTTTCGATCGCTAACAAAATTCACAGGATCACCCGCTGGGCTAATCTGAAGATTACCTGAAAATTTCATCAAAATCGCTCCAGTTGTTTTGGAATCCATAGGAAACATACATATAGACATAGATTTTTAATTTATTTAATCAACAAATTAAATTTATTTATTGCTCGGAAAATAGTCTTTTATGAAAATTTTGTGACACACCGACTGCAGCGCCACCTACCTGATCCCTTTGTAAATTCAAACCTTGCAGGGACCACTCGAACATACACAAAAAATATTATTAAAATCGTCCCTGCCGTTTAGGAAATGATCAGTGGCACAACGACTGGAGCGCCATCTATCGGGCTTAATTGTGTTTTCAATCCATCCAGGAGCCCATTGAAATATACACACAAAGTTTCATCCAAATCGGTCTAGCCCTTTAGAAGGAGTAGCTTAACAAACACACGTACAGAAGAATTATATACATATACTAGCGGCTCACCCTCGCTTCGCTCGGGTTCACCTCTAGAAAAGCACAAACAGATCTATCCCACGGGAACCGTTCATTTTTCCGGGATGAAAAGTAACCTGTTGTTTGACCGGCAATATAAGGTATCAGCATGCCAAATTTTACTAAATTAGGTGCGTAAGTTGTTGTGTACTAAGCTGTATAAGTTACTATACTTCTTTAACTATCCCACAGAAACTTTTTGATTTTCTGGAATGAAAAGTATCTTAGATGTTGACCGGGGATATAAGGTACTACCAAGCAAAATTTCATTTAAATCGGTTCATTAGTTTAGGAGATTAGCCCGTACAAACAGACAAACAGACAGAGAAATAACCTCTACAGTTTTATTATATGTATAGATAGGATAAATAACGTATAATAAAACGGTCATATATAATAATGAAAATAGTTATAGCGAGTGTACCTTAGGAGATAGACATACACTCTGTCGAACTTTTCTATAGACTTACAATTTTCTTGCACAATGTCTTGATCTATCTTTTAAGGTTGATCCTACGTTAGCCATATAAATTTCTTCCCCCCCAACGTGCTTAGGTGGGCGGTGTACCATGCGAGTTGCTCCTGGTACTTCTCTGAAAACAGAGTGGACCTTGGAGCAACCCCATGATTGTTGTGGTCTGCTTCGGCAGACCTGCCGCCGCGTCGTCGTAGTTGAATGCGTAAGCGATCCTGCGACGCCCCATTAAGACGGGGGAAGGTTTTTGTTGGTTTTTGTGGGTAGTACTGGCTTTGCCGGTGAGTCCCACACCTCGTGCGTAAATGCATTTCCCAACGTTAAAAAAATATAGTTATAGTTTTATCACTATACAAAATTTAGTTAAAATCGGTTGAGTACTTTTTGCGTGAAACGCGCACATCGATTTGACTAAGTTTTATTATAGATATAGATAAGAATAAATATTGCGAGTGTAACTTAGGAGATATACATATACTATTTAGAACTTTTCTGTAGGAATTTTCAAGACCTACATTTTTTTAGTATATTGTTTTAATGTATGTATGTCTTAAGGCTTAGCCAGCGGAAGGTTTCTAGGGAGGACTCAATAAAACCAGTTATTGTATTTTCCCGTGGGAAGAAAGATTTTCTTGAAGTAAAAGGTATCTAGGCAGTGGTGTCCCAGTGGTAACGCGCTCGCTTGGGAAACCGAGTGAAGCAAGTTCAAATCCCGGGTCTCGCACCTCTGATATTTGCTTGTGCGAATCATTTCTAACACAATTACCACTTGTCTTAACGATAAAGTAAAACATCGTGAGGAAACCTGCATGTCTGAGAGAACCTAGCAAGTTTTCAAAAGACATGTGAAGTCCGCCAACCTGCACTTGGCCAGCGTGGTGGACTATGGCCTGATCCCCCTCGTACTGAAGGGAGGACCGTGCCTAGCAGTGGAACGTTAAAAAAGGCTGAACACATACATACATACAAAAGGTATCCTAAATGTTGACTCGAGTAATAAGTTATCACTTCACCAAATTTCGTTGAAATCGCTACATTACTTTTCACGTGAAACGCTCACGCAAAAACAGACACACAGACAATTTTTTTAATAACTCTTGTTTTGGGTTCTATGTTGTGTACATAATACGTTACAAATAAACAAAAACATCTATCCCACGGGAACCGTACATTTTTCCGGGATAAAATGTAACCTATTTGTTATTCTGATGTATGAACTACATATATTATTATAAAGTTTCATCAAAATCCAATCAGTAGTTATTGTGTACTAAGCTGTATAAGTTTTTATAGTTTTTTAACTATCCCACGGGAATCCTTTAATTTTGCGGGATGAAAAGTATCTAAGATGCTGCCCGGGGATATAAGGTACCACTATGCAAAATTTTATTTAAATCGGTCCAATAATTTCGGAGATTAGCCCGTACAAACAGAAATACAGACAAACAGCTTGTTCGGGTTCGTCCATACATACGAATATGTTGTATTATCTATTTAACCATTTGTCCAAATTTTATGCAGTAAAAGGGAAAAGTCTTTTGTTTTAAACATTTTATACGATAAATTTACTTATTTTGATAAGAATTCATAACTGTTGATAATATGACCAAAAAACATGACTTACCGATTAAAATTATTTTTTTAATATAAAAAACTACTTTTTGTGACTTAAATATAAAAGTTAGACATATGCTGTCCCTAACTTTTTTGTAGGTATTATTAAGCTCCACAACTTTTCTCTACAAACTCATATACCTCTCATCGTTAAGGCAGCGTTCGTAAGAAACGTTTTCGTTCGACCGTTTTTTCTCCGACTTACTTTGCAAATCCGACTACCACGAAAAAGCCTTTTCATTCTTCGGATTAATATATAGCCTAAGAAGAACGTGGCTTTCTATTGGTAAAATAATTTTGAAAATCGGTTCAGTAGATCCAGAGATTACCCCCTACAACGTCACAAACTCACAAACTCACAAACCCACAAACTCACAAACTCACAAGATCACAAACTTTACCTCTTTATAATATTAGTATAGATTAAGATTAAATATATAAGATATAAATTAATAAATTTTATGACATTATTTTAACAAGTTCGGGGAGAATGACGATTCAATCCAATCCATCTGTATTATAAGAAAAAAAAATATTTTTGTTTAATATTGGATATGTCAAGATAAAATCATAAAACAATCTGTTAGTAATAAATTTTAGACTATCGCCATTTTGACATGTTCCGTATGAGGCCACAATTATTCTCATAGAAAAAAATATATGGATGTCTCGGCAAAATTAAACTACTCAGTTTTGGCTTTTTATTAATTATTAAAAAAAACTGTTTGTAATGAAGAAACTAGTTCTTATTGCTTAGTTAGTTTTTTACGCTTTCTGTTTTTTTTGCAATTAAAAGAACGTATTTGCGTCATAATATAAACAGGACAATTTTATTCAAGACTTTTAATTTGAGTTCATTCGATCTTTTTTGAAGTCGAAACCTGATATATTCATTATATAATATGTATCTATACTTATAGAGTTTGTGAGTTTGTGACGTTATAGGGGGTAATCTCTGGATCTACTGAACCGATTTAGATGAAATTTGGTAAGAAGATAGTTTGAGACTCTGGAATGGACATAGAATACTTTTTATCCCGGAAATCATCCTTTAAAAGAGTGAAAATGGGGTTGAAAATTTGTATTGGGAAGCAAGCTAGGCACGAACCTAAACGAAGCGAGGGTGAGTCGCTAGTCTTAAATATCTTTATAACCAAATACGTGAGTTTTTTATGGGAACACAAAAAAGCCGCAATTTTTTTATTGCAAACCGGTAATATACAAACAAATAACTTAATTTTAACTCATCAAATGATCGGCCAAACAGACACTTCGTATTCAACATTGGTATTTTCGAAATACAATTGTTTGTCAAAATCTGTACAAGTACATACATACATAATTCGGATAAAATATCCTTATTATATATTATTATAATGTCAATTATTATTATATTATTATAATGTTAAAAATAGGATATATAATATCCTATTTTTCCTATACCTTCAAGACATGTAACACCTCAGTCTCTCCCGTGACCATGGATGCTGTAAAGCATTCGAAACGTCGGGAACCAAAAATCAAAATAAATTCGCGAAAAAATCCGAAAAGATAGTTTTATTTAAAAAAAAATCTACCTAGTTAATATAATTGAAGAGAATATAATTCTCGAATTTTGACATATCAAAATTTATCATTTACCACTAAGTTACATGGATGTAAGTCACAAGTTACATTATGATTTTTATTATTGTGACATTTAGTTTCAATTATAGATAAATAATAGTTGCTATTATTTTAATTGTCACGTTAAAGACATCTTACGTAACGAGATCAGTTGAGTTTAAGAACTTGCTTTGGACCGCAGCATCACGTAATTTATTTTGATTTTAAATTAAAACTCGGGATCCCAAAAATGGGATTAACGTCATGGTTGGGATCAGACTCTTCCAAATATAAAATTCTTGCTCTCGTTTGCATTCTAAAATAAATTTCGTCCTGCTATCCCGCGGGAACGTTGCGTATTTTAAATAACGACTAAAACGTTAAGTAATAATCATGTTCAATTACAAAAAAAAAATCTTTGCTGTTTCCGCGTAATTTATATTATTGTAACTCACTCTCGCTTTGGTGATTTTTTAAATTGACATATCGTTTTTATTCTGGAACCGATTGAAATACATTAGTGAAAACCGCACCCAAATTGGTTATGCCGTTTCTGAGATTAGCGCGTACAAACGCACAGACAAACAGACAAAAATGTAAAAATGATTGTTTTGGGGTCTATAGCGCAAATAAATACCCACAACAATAGTTTTTCTCAAATATCTTCCATGTACAGATAGCGATCAGTTACACGTTTATTATATGTATAGAAGATGGTCCATCTTAATTTTCCTAAGGGGTCACTTATCAAATATATTAGTCCAATATGACTTAAGTAAAAAATCCATGAATTCATCGAAAATGCCAGTAGATATTTGATTTAAATATTAACACTTTTTGCAAAAAACTGTCACGAGATGAAAGAATAATTAAAAATCAAGTATCAAGTAAGCACACCGACTTCGAAAAATCAAGTATCAAGTAAGCACACCGACTTCGAAAATATTTGATTAGGTATGTATAGTAAATGAAAACTACCAATCAGTTATTTTTCACTTTTTAGTGCTTTTGTTTGAAGTCGGTTTTTATTTTTTTGTTAAAAAGTTTTTATTTTATTTAAAGCACAGTTTTTATCCTGCTATAATTTTATTACATGTATATATTTTTTATGCCATTAATTGCCGTATGAATTTCAAAGTAATTTCATTTGTTTGGTAATACTCTGGAGGTCGTAAGTTCGATATACTGATATCAAATGTAATTATTTAAAAATCAGACAAGTGTGAGTGATACTTAAGCACTAAAGGTTCGTACAACTACAAAAGACTACCAATAGTACAAATTAACGTGACCAAATTTCATTGCTAAAACACGAATAAATTCTTCATGTGCCTGAGTAAAAGCATTTAGAAAAAAAAAACACAAACTGTTTTAGATTTGCATCTATACTAATATTATAAAGAGCAAAGATTTTTTTGTTTGTACCGAATAAGCTCCGAAACTACTAAACCAATTTAGATGAAATTTGGTAAGAAGATAGTTTGAGACCCTGAGAAGGACTTAAGCTAGTTTTTATTCCGAAAATCATCCCTTAAAGGAGTGAAAATGGGGATGAAAGCTTGTATCGGGAATCAACCTAGGGACGAACCCGACGAAGCGAGGGTGAGTCGCTAGTTTTCAATAATTTAAAGCTAAAAATATATCATTAGGTAATAAAGCATATTACTTATAAGAAAAACACAACTTTTTTTGTTTATCTGTTTGTTCCAGCTATTCTCTGAAACGGCGTTTATGAGTGGAGGGATTAATATAAAGTTTATTTTCTATTTTTGAGGTATTAATTCGTATTCTTCTCAGCAAACCCTTTCATTTGATATCCATGTCATGGGGGTGCATCAAAAACATAGTCCACCATCGTTGGGCGTTCGCCATGTTGGATTTATAATGACGTCACTTCTCTAACCATGCATTGTCATCTAAACTGAACATGTATGCAAAATTTTAGCTCAATCTTTTGAAGATAACTACTTTAAGACTCGGTTGCTTGATTTGATCCGAAAAAACATACATACAAACATTGCAAGTTAAATAAAAGCTTGTAAAAACGGGTTCCACTGAAGACCTAAATACAATTTTAGTGCTCCAATTTTCCACATTTTCTTTCTAGCTTCTTTCTAGTTACGGAACCCTAAAAAAATGGTTGAAGGATATAAATAATGTACAATATAATTAATTCTAAATGTACCTCTAATTATTTTGAATGCCAGTGACATTGCTGACCTGTTAATCGTTTCGGAGTAACGCGTAATTACTTTATAACTAGAGAATTGTTAGATATATCACCTATACATTTTATGGTTTGATATGTTTTGTTGCCAAAGAGGATTGACATCAGGCAGGCCGGTCAGAAAACTTTTGCCAAAACGGATAAGCAGTATGGAAGGGAATGAGTACATAAGAGGAAGCTTAAAAGTAGCACCAGTGATAGAGAAGTTGAAAGGAATCGTCTAAGTTGGTATGGACATGTGAAGAAGAGGGATAAAACGCATGTGACGAGAAGAGTGATGGAAATGAATGTAGATGGATAGAAAGGTAGAGGAAGACCTAAGAAAAGATGGATAGAGTGTGTGGACAGGACATGAAAGAGAAAGGGGTGAATGATGAGATGACGAGTAATAGGGGAGAATGGTGGAGGAAAACTTACTGAGCCGACCCCAAGCAACTTAGGATATGGGTAGGGAGCAGAAGATATGTTTTAATACTTTCTTAGATTTACGCGAATATTTGACATTTTAAATAAAAGTATCTTTTCGGATTATTTCGCGGATTTATTTTGACTTTTGGTTCCCGACGTTTCGAATGCTTTATAGCAATCATGGTCACGGGAGAGACCAGGTCGGTGCCAGCCGATACAAAGCAAAGCACACCGACTTCGAAAATATTTGATTAGTTATGTATAGTAAATGAAAACTACCAATCAGTTATTTTTTACTTTTTAGTACTTTTGTTTGAAGTTTTCTTTGACATTACAAACAGACACTTCAATTTTGTTTATCTGTATAGCAGATGCAAAAATTACGGTAATTAAATAAAATAATACAACAAAGTATTGTTTCTCATCAAACCCTACAAATACGATACAAATATCTAGAATACATATAATAAAATTCTGAGTCAAATCTGTACATTAAATATTTTTTGGAAAATCTTATTGAAATAGACATTATTATCGATACAGAAGCTGAATCTACAGTTGTTAGAATTTTTGTCTGTCTGCCTATGACCACATCACGAGAAAACCGCTGGACAGATTTTGATGAAATTCGATATGATGACAGCTAGTTATCCGGGTCAACATATAGGATACTTTTTACTGCGGGAAAATATCTCATCTCTGAGAAATCTATACTAAACGTTAAAACGTAAGAAGGGACGAACTTGATCAGAGCGAGGATGAGTCGCCTGTCACAAATAAGAATAAATTAACAGTTTCTGACGTCACGTTTTGTTGTAAACTATGGCGCTGTTCCGTAATTTTGGTTTTTCCACGCATATAATTAACTATCGCAGCTTTAATTTGCCAATTTATGTTATTTAAACAACACAGACGACAGGTTTGGCTCAGTTTGTAGCGACCCTACTTGCTGTGCCAGTGGTCGCGGGTTCGAGTCCCGCTGGAGGCATTCATTTATGTGGTGAGCACGAATGTTTGTACTCTAGTCATGAGTGTTTATATTTATAATATGTAGTTATTTAAAGTTATATATGTGTAGTGTATCAACTATCCGGTATCCATAACACAGGCCTCGTAGCTTACCATGGAACTAGATGGTGCTGTGTGTTAATGTCCTAATATATTTATTTATTTATTGTTTAAAAATAATAAGATAATATATGATAGTACTAAGCGTCAGCCCGCGGCTTCGCTTGCGTTTTTTTTTATATATTTATTTATGTTTTAAATAATCGCTTTTTAGCCGATACCTATACCCTATAAGTATTAATAACAATTTCCATATATCTTACTTTAAAACGACAAGTCCTCAATTCGAATCATCCCCTATTTTAAGGGGTTGAACTGCCCAAAATTTTAAATTACAGCAGCCGTCATTTTTTGTCCACTGTATGACCATTGCAGCAATTTTAGATTATTTAAATCTATTTAAATTAAAATAGAAATAAAAATTATGCATATATTAATAAAAAAGGTCTTAATCAAACATGTAAAAGTATTAAAAGAATGTGTGTGTATATGTGTGTATAACTGCCTCGGTGGTGTAGTGGCTAGCATGTACGGCTGCACACCCGGAGGTCCTGGGTTCGAGTCCCGGGTCGGGCCAAGTTTAATTATTGAGTCTTTCTGTATAATAAGCCTCAGTAACAGCCCGGAGTTGGGAAGTTGGCGGTGTTTCACCCCCGTGCCTCGGAGAGCACGTAAAGCCGTCGGTCCTGCGCCTTATCTCTCACTGGTCGTGTCGAGTGATCGTCCCACCGGAGTATGAGAGTGACGAATAGAGAGTGCACGTTGTGTCTGCGCGTACACGCGCTGCACTATAATATCTCCTGCGCAGTTGGCTAGTCTCAATGAGATTGGCCACCGTGGCCGGAATCGGTCAGGAGAACATCATATGTGTGTATATATATTTGTGTGTACATCTGTAACTTTTGTTGTTTAAATATGATGGAATTTCACTCAAACTTTCAACCCATTTTTTAAGTCCCCGCACGATTTTATATGACGAATGTACTTGTAGCAGCCAAATTTCAACTTTCTAGAAGATGTACTTTCTGAAAATTCGTGGTCTATGGTGGTATTAATTCGCTTTTATTGAACTCCTATTATTAATGGTGTAATAAAAAAAAATCAAATGCTACATACACTTACAGATAAGGCAGTGGTAGCCCAGTGGTAGCGCGCTCGCTTGGAAAACCGAATGAAGCGGATTCGAATCTGGGTCTTGCACCTCAGATATTTTCATGTGCGAATCATTTCAAACGTGATCACCACTTGTCTTACGGTAAAGGAAAACATCGTGACGAACTGCATATGTGAGAGAATCTAGCAAGTTTTCGAAAGACTCAGTCCACCCGCACTTGGCCAGCGTGGTGGACTATGGCCTGATTCCCCTCGTATTGAAGGGAGGCCCACCCACAGCAGTGGAACGTTAAAAAAGGCTGAATACTTACAGGAGCAAAATTAAATTCTGTAAATTACCTCCCTTGTTTTAAAGCTTTCTCTTCGATTTTATTATATTTGTGGAATGAAAAGATTTTTTTCTCAGTAAGATATCGTAGTATTAATTTAAGATAACTTCCGCGAGTGGACCTAGAAGCAACAACTAGTTTTTTTAAATAAATAAAATACTGTTTGTCGGTAAACCCACCACTTAAGATGGGCTGGGTTGATGTAGGGAAGTAACGAAATTCGAAGAACTAAAAGCTTAGTATTTTTTTTAAAGATAAACAGATCATAAATAAATACTGAAATTGCAACAGGTGAACACAGGTAATCTAGATTTTAAAAAAACAACTTTAAGTGAGATTTCTTCAAAATTGGCTCAGTAAAGTTAGGGAGCAAAAAATAACAAACAGACAGACATAATATAGTTATAATATTAAAATAGTAACGATTAAACATGTACGAACACGCTTCAATCGCACCAAGAATATGTCGGATCATTCCCTCACGTTTTCCTTTTGACAACATAATTAATTATCTAACTTATAGTATTACTGATTTACTTGGGCTTAATGTATATGCACACTAAACTGCCATAAAAACTTTGTGTGTAGGTAACACATTGATGACTTAAAATCCAAATTCTATATTGAACTAGCGACTCACCCTCGCTCCGCTTGGGTTCGTCCCTAATTACGTTTTAACGTTTAGTATGGATTTCTCAGAGATGAGATATTTTCCCGCAGTAAAAAGTATCTTATATGTTGACCCGGATAACCAGCTATCACCATACCAAATTTTATCAAAATCTGTCCAGTGGTTTTCTTGTGATGTGGTCATAGACAGACAGACAAAAATTCTAAAAACTATAGATTCGACCTCTGTATCGATATTAATTATTATTTCAATAAGAATTCCCAAAAAAAAAATAATGTACAGATTCGACTCACTTAAAATTTTATTATATGTGAGTCCAGATAAATCTCAAAACTTGTTTGATTTTAAAATTTCTTTCATTTAGTATACAATATTATAGCTATATCGATATATATATATATATATATATATATATATATATATATATATACATACACTACGCGAGCAAACCGCATTGACAAGCGATTTTTGAAGTTGGTCTGCTTCACCCTTAATACATGTTATATAAATGATAAACACTGCATTGTTATGGGTCATATGGTCATATTCCATGAAAACTATTAGTATTTCTGTACACAGATAAAAATAAATTGTACAACTGTAGGATAAACTGTGACGCGACTTCTTTACCTTCCATTTGATCTTAAATAAATAAATATGTTGGGACATTAACACACAACACCATCTAGTTCCATGGTAAGCTACGAGGCTTGTGTTATGTACATACATATTATAAATATAAACACCCAGGACTGGAGTACAAACATTCGTGCACATCACACAAATAAATGCCCCCAGCGGGACTCGAACCAGCGACCGCTGGCACAGCAAGTAGGGTCACTACAAACTGAGCCAAACGTGTCATCATGAATGAATAATAAACTTACTTAATGTTAAGTAAAGGTTCAAAGTATTGAATAAAGTGTAAATATTTAAGAATGTGATGATGATGATGTTTTCCTGGACCTCCGGGTGTGCAGCCGTACATGCTAGCCACTACACCTGTAACAAGTGTATGACAGTAATTTTGCTAACAATATACCTATAATTTTTCTTGACGCAAGTACGTTTAACCCATATAAATATTTGCTGTGCAGGTGTCATACGGCCTTTACCGCATTTGTAACTAATTATTAAAAAAAAAAGATTGAAGGAGGGTTCTGCATATTATAAATAATTTAATAATTACAAGATAATGGAACCTAAAATTGGACAAATCAAATGAAATCCGGAATTCTTTTTTAAACTAACTCACACTTGACCGATTTTTAAGGTATGGCGTCTTAAAAATCGGTTAAGTGCGAGCGTGTGTTAGTGATTTAAATATTACCCTCATGAAAAATATGTTCACATAATCTATTTGATAGATCTTGAAAAGTATTAGACTAATATATTTTTATACCCCAATTTTCTAATCTAAAATCAAAAATATTTAATCATATTTAATCATGGTAAGCTACGAGGCCTGTGTTATGGATATCAGATAGTTGATACACTACACATGTATAACTTTAAGCACATACAAACATTACACATTAAATAAATATAAACATCCGTGCTCATCACATAAATGAATGCCCCCAGCGGGATTCAAACTCGCGACCGCTGGCACAGCAAGTACGTTCACTACAAACTTAGCCAAATGTGTCGTCAAAATGGCAATAGTTATGACAAAGTTGACTATGACAGACGAATATACAAACTAGAAGACACACAAGTAGTTAGGGATTCATATTTACATCGGACATTATAATATCTCTTCAGAACTATTATAGAGGACAATCTCTATGATTACTCGCAAACACAACGTACACTCTCTATTCCTGTCACTCTCATACTCCGGTGGGACGACTGCTCGACACGACCGGTGAGAGTGTCGGCGCAGGACCGACGGCTTTACGTGCTCTCCGAGGCACGGGGGTGAAACACCGCCAACTTCCCAACTCCGGGCTGTTACTGAGGCTTACTATACAGAAAGACACAAGAAAAACATAATTAACCTTGGCCCGATCCGGGATTCCAACCCGGGACCTTCAGATGCAAAGCCGTACCTACTAGCCTCTACACCATCGAGGCAGTTAAAACTAAATCTATACTTACGATCATTTAAGATATACAGATCCTTAAAAGTGACACAAACAAACATACCTATATTAAATGATGACTAAATAATGATTTTCCGGGAAATTACCGCGGTAATAATGAACGTTCGCAGTAATTTCTTTACAAGGCAGGTTATTCACATTTCTAACTGTATATTATCTTTTATATATGTATGTGGTCGTAGGTAAAAGTTAATTTTTAGCCTTCTTCATTCGTAGATATACAAATTGCGAACGTCTTTTTGTGAAATTTAATCACTTTATAGCATCAAAAATCAAAATCCCATTGACATAATTCTTTGGCTCACTATTACAAGGTTCTATGTTACAATTTTAGTACTCATTTAGTTATTAATACTACAAGGTTCTATATGTCATTAGCTACAGTTTTGCAAAAACAAACCACTAGATAGCGGCACTTTAACTACAAAATATTCAATTTTACATAGTTCTATGTTTTTTTTACGATAACAAAATAACGAAGTTCTATGTAAAAATTACTAAACTTCATTAAATTAACATAGAACCTTGTAATAGTAAGCCAACGAATTATGATTGTTACTGTCAACATTTAACTGAAAAAAATAACACAACTAAGCCATTAAAAAAAAAACGTGTGTGTACTTATGAACGCACGTAAGATGTTATTTCTTTGACGTAATAGAACAAAAATAGCTAAAGATTTTCATTCTCACTCAACTCCATCATGTCGCTTTTTGGCTGTCGGTGTGCGCGCGCATCGTAAAATATTTTACTCACATTTTTTTAAACTTGTTAAAAGAAGTGTATCTTCAAAAATTATAATCGGCTACTACCAACTTACCCTTGCTTCACATGGGTAGATGCCCTACATTAAATTAGTAGCCTTCGTGTGACTCTAGATCATAGCCTATCTAGCTACTGAATTTCATCCAAATTCGTTCGTCATTTCAAATTGAAGAAACAAACATATATATATATATATATATATATATATATATATATATATATACAAAATGTCTCATTTATAATGCATTCCCCAACGAAAAGGTTATATTGTGTTGTAAGACAACCTATAACCTTCCTCAATAAACATCATCCTACCAAATTTCATCAAAATCTGTCTAGTGGTTTTCACGTGATGCGGTAACAGACAGACAGACAGACAAAAATTCTAAAAACTATAGATTCGGCCTCTGTATCGATAATAATGTTTATTTCAATAAGATTTTCCAAAAAATATTTAATGTACAGATTCGGCTTAGTTACAATTTTATTATATGTATAGATTAAGTATAAATGCTACCTAAATTCAAATTACATGTATGTATATCAGGAAGGAAAATGTCATTAAGACGTCAGCTGTTAGCAAAAAATACCTTTATATCTACAATAGGAACTACTTTTGCTTACTATTGTTGTTACATGGAAATGTGTCATTATTTGTTCACATATTATATGTAAATACCCTAGTGGTCTAGTGGCTAGTGTGTATAGCTGCAGATCTGAGGTTCTGGGTTCGAGTCCCGGGTCAGGCCAAGTTTAATTATTGAGTTTAATTTTCAAGAAATTGTCATAAGTGACTCGAAGTTTTGTTATTGGCTATTCACTCTTCTACATCAGATACCACGTAAAGCCAATCCTTTACCTGATTTGTTTGACGTCCGTGTCCAAGTGAAGGAGAGCTCAGTTGTGTTTTCGACGTCGGCGCTGCACTATAATATCTCTTGTGTACTCATTCATTGAGAATGACCGATGAAATATGTCACGACGACATTAACGACATCATTATCACGGTAATGTTACATACAGTATTCCATCTTCATACAAAAGGTTGGAAATCGGGTTATACCTACGCGCGTCGCGTTCGGTACACACTCGGTAGACAACCGTGCGGGGCTGCCAGATCGTATAATTGGATACGAAAATTGTATAAGGTGGTTGGTTATGTTATGTTACTTTTATAATTTGATACAAAAATAAACATTTTATTCCTTCCGTGAATTCGCTATGTCAAACAAAAAAGTATCGAGACATCGTACTATGTTATAAAAATAAAAATTAACTAATTAAATTAAAAATTAAAGTATTTTTAATTAAACTTTTTATCCGAATGCGGATTATTTATACTATTAAATTTAACAATAAAGCTTTTCGTATGTCTCAGTCGAGGCGCAAATATTTTTAAATCTCAAATTTATAAGGGTCACGTACGACCCTTATAAATTTGAGATTTTTTAATTAAATCTACTAATAATAGTTTTTAAATAAAAAATATAGTATTTGAAATCACAAAATTAGAAAGAAACTCAAGTAGGTAGATGAATGAAATACTGGTCGGCGGACACTCGGGCAGCCCTGTCGCGTGGGTACGTGCCGCTCGGCTGTAGATAATTCTTTCAAGGACATGCCCGAGTTGGAATACTGTATGCAATTTACATTACCGTGGCATTATTGTTATCATTTCTACATATCTACACATATAATAAAATTGTAACTAAGCCGAATCTGTACAATAAGTATTTTTTTGGGAAATCTTATTGAAATAGACATTATTATCGATAGAGAGGCCGAATCTATAGTTTTTAGAATTTTTCTCTGCCTGTCTATCTGTTACCGCACCACAAAAACACTACTGAAGGGATTTTGATGAAATTTGGTATGATGATAGCTGGTTATCCGAATCAACATATAGGATACTTTTTACCGTTTTTCTTATTTCTAAGAAAAAATACAAAAACAGCTTTGTAAGAGTATACTAATATGTAAAACCTAAGAATTTGGTTTACAGTCATTTAATCGCGATCGGAGCCGCGGGCAATGCTAGTAATAACATAAGAACAGGTTTCGCAATCTCTTTGTTTTTTCTCTGTAAAATGAAAAAATCAAGTCTGACGAACTTCGCTAATTAAAGTGCAAACTTTAAAATCACAAAACAATATAACCAAGCGTGTGTCTGTTTATTTTTATTTTATTTATTTACTAGCAACGCCCGCGGCTCCACCCGCGTTCATATGACCAAAGACCAAATTCTTAGGCTTTACATATTAGTATACTCTTACATTGCAGTTTTTGTATTTTTTCTCGGAAATGATATATTTTCCCGCAGTAAAAAGTATCCTATATGTTGACGTGGATAACCAGCTATTATCATACTAAATTTCATCAAAATCCCTCCAGTGGTTTTTCTGTGATGCGGTAAAAGACAGACAGACAGACAGACAGACAAAAATTCTATAAACTATAGACTCAGCCTCTGTATTGATAATAATGTCTATTTCAATAAGATTTTCTAAAATATATTTAATGTGCAGATTTGACTTAGTTACAATTTTATTATATGTATAGATTAGTTAAATCGCTAACAGAGCATACGTTCTTACAATTGTACATGTTTATAAAAATAAGAAAATCTAAACTAAATAATTCCCTATAATTACTAATTATAAGCAACACTGCATTCTAAATAAATAACAACATAATCTACCTATACATATAATAAAATTGTAACTAAGCCGAATCTGTACATTAAATATTTTTTTTGAAATCTTATTGAAATAGACACTATTATCGATACAGAGACCAAATCTATAGTTTTTAGAATTTTTGTCTGTCTGTATGTCTGTCTGTGACTACATCACGGAAGAACCGCTGGAGGGGTTTTAATGAAAATTGGTATGATGATAGGTAGTAATTTAATAATAATAGTTTACATTAGTGAGCAAAAATAACATGAAAATAAAAGTTAACAGTATGTATGTACTCAAACAAAACCATAAAAAATGTGTTTTTTTTTATTATTACAATAATCAATTAACCATTGATAGTAGAATGAAGGTTAAGTTTTACGGTTTTCTTAAATTAAGAGAATTAGAAAAAATATCAATATTTTTTCTGAAAAGAATAGAAAAAAAATTTTTTTTTCTTTGTTATTAAGTGGCGCATTGTGACCCATTTTGGTTTTAATTTTTCATGAAATTATTAAATAATCTTAGATCTAAGTAGTTTTGATAGTATGGCAAAGTCGATTTGGGTTAATAGTCATTCGGCGTCAAATACACCTCTTACAAGCTATAATATACATACAGAAAACGGCTGTCAAGCATATGTCAATGATCTGGTAGAGATTGCATTTTAAAGTGTTTCAGTCGATCCTCATATCAACGTATAGATTTAGATTTGTTATCTGTCTCTGACGGTTTATTTTTAACCGACTTCCAAAAAGGAGGAGATTCTCAATTCGTCGGAATTTTTTTTATGTACCTATTTTACATATCGAAATATATTAGATTTCCTATGGGTCGGCTGGCACCGACTTAGAAAATATCTGATTAGTATCTATTCTAAATGAAAACCCCGTTTAGTTATTTTTTACATTTTAGTGCCTGGAAATCGGTTTTTTTAGTTTTTATTGTAATGTATTTTTTATTTTTTGCACCATAAGAGTGAAATTGTCGCAATAAATTTTATCACTATATAAATGCAAAAGTTTGAATGTATGGACGTTTGTTACTCAATCACGCCAGAACGGCTGAACGGATTTGGATGGAATTTGGTACACAGATAGATTATAGTATAAAATACTTAGCACATAGGCTTTTAATCTTGGAAAAATGTAAGGTTCCCGCGGGATAGATTTGTTTTTTTTACCCGAGTAAAGCCAGGGTGAGCCGCTAGTTTAAAATAATCATCAAGATAAGGGATCGCTTTCAACAAATTATATGACAAAATAATTATTTTTAACTAAAAAGGTACAACGACGTCAAAAGTACTTTAACAGTAATTGTTCTACCGTAACGAGTGGATATTATTTTCTTAAAATTTTTACGAGACCATTTTACACCACGCCAAGTATAATAAAAATATGTTTGAAATATTTCTTACTAAATTATAATAGATGCATGGAAATTCATGAGGGAACAAGTGCCTCCACATTTAAGACTGTGGACTTAGATAATAGCATTAATTCCATTATCTACACATATAATAAAATTGTAACTAAGCCGAATCTGTACATTAAATATTTTTTTGAAATCTTATTGAAATAGAAATTATAATCGATACAGAGACCAAATCTATAGTTTTTAGAATTTTTGTCTGTCTGTTTGTCTGCCTGTTACCTGCTACTACGTTACTGAAATTTGGTATGGTGATAGCTGGTTATCCGGGTCAACATATAGGATACTTTTTACCGCGGGAAAATGTCTCATTTCTGAGAAAAAATACAAAAACTACATTGTACGAGTATACTAATATGTAAAACTTAGGAATTTGGTTTTTGGTCATCTGAACGCGGGCGGAGCCGCGGGCAATTCTAGTAGAATGTATAACGGAAATTTATTATATATTCAAAATACACGCAAATTTTATTTTCAAGGTGAAATCTAAGAGAAAAAAAATGTTTTTCGCGTTTATTGTGATAAATATTGACATGAGAGAAACGTGTTTTCGACAAAGGTTGTAGGTCATAATAATATTGATATTTTTTGTTCAACACGCTGTACGTTAGTGCCTGTAGTTTGGGAGTAAAAACCCCCATAATCTCTCACGCCTTAGTATATCTGCGAAAAAACACGACCTGTCTAAGATAAGGTACAGGATCGACATCACGTGCTCTCTGAAGCACAGGGGTGAACTACCGCCAACTCCCCAACTCCGGGTTGTTACTGAGAATTTTCTAACAGAAAAACGAAATAACTAAAAGCCCGACCAAGACTCGAGCCCAGGACCCCAAATCCGTACTTGCCACTACAACAACGAGAAACTTAAGTAAGCATCTACGACTCTATTGAAATACCCTTGCATTATACTCGTAGGCTAATAACAGATAATGATGGCTGCCCTATGACTTTGTTTATTAAATTGAAATGCATTAGACGCTGGTAATTTATTCTTCTAAATGTCATACATTGTTATATAATGGTTTAAAGTCACAGTTAATTGACAGTAATTCTTATATATTAATATTATAAACTGAAAATGGGAAAGAACTGAAAATGTGAAAATGGGAATGAAAGTTTGTATTGGGAATCAAGCTAGAGACGAACCGCTAGTAATCTATACAGATAAATAAAATTGAAGTGTTTGTTTGTAAATTAAAAATAACAGCTTTTTACTAATTGGCCTGATTCCACTCGTATTGAATTCCTTCAATTGTTGCAATGGGACTTTAAAAGAAAAGGCTGAATATGAAGTTATATATACAGTACTTAGAAGAAAAAAAAAACAATTTTTACGATTTATGTCTGTCTGTTTGTTTGTACCGGCTAATCTCCAAGATGGTTGGACCGATTTTGATGGGTCTTTTCAGATGACCAGAAACGAAATTCCTAGGATTTACATATTATTATACTCTTACATTACAGTTTTTGTATTTTTTCTCATAAATGAGACATTTTCCCACGGTAAAAAGTATCCTATATGTTGACCCGAATAACCAGCTATCACCATAGCAAATTTCATCAAAATCCCTCCAGTGGTTTCTCTGTGATGCGGTAACAGACAGACAGACAGACAGACAGACAGACAGACAGACAGACAGACAAAAATTCTAAAAACTATAGATTCGACCTCTGTAACGATAATAATGTTTATTTCAATAAGATTTTCCGAAAAATATTTAATGTACAGATTCGGCTTAGTTACAATTTTATTATATGTATGGATTACTTAGACAACCATATATTTACCTTTTCAACAATGTAAAGTAAATTACTCTATTCAAGAATTTCCTATCGATGGAATTGTGTGGAATGAAGATAAATTAAATCATTTCCGGTATAGCTATAATGTTTTAAATACTGTAATTTGATTTCTAAATAGTTGAGTTTAATACCTCAACGGCCGCGGACACGGCGACGTTACAGTTAACAGTAGATTTCTTAGAAATTTAATTAATTTCTTAGAAATTTACCTGGAGGTGTTATTCTTTTTGCATTAAATAGCCCGTTTATTGAGGAAGGGTATAGGCTATATATCATATGATATATAGTCTATCTGTTCCATACTAACCGTTAAAACATAACTAGGGATGAATCCGAGTGAAGCGAGGGTGAGGCGCTAGTGTTATAATAAAATGAATTGTCTGTTTGTTTGTGCTCTGTATGTTTTCTCTTTTACGTTAATTAGTGAGAATAACCATTATTGAAAATCTGAGGAAACATATATATATGAATAGAATTTACCTACGTATAGAAAAAATTTGGAATGCATTCCAATGACAGTCTGCCAGTTGAAGAAGACCTGGTCGGCCAACTAACACCTGGTGGTCCATTGAGGCGGACCTTAAAAAGGTGGGAATCTCATGGAACTATGTCCAAGCAGAAGCTAATATAGAAGGCCATGGAAAACTACTGCTGCAGCCATAAGCTCCATGGCGACTTAATAGGACAACACCATATAAAAAATGGTGGTCATTTTTTTTTTACTGATAACACTAAAGCTCATCGCTAACTAATAAACAAAAATAAGATTTGTTAATAAACAGATGCGAACAAAAGGTACTGAAGTGTTTTGTTTTTGCCTATTTATATATTTATATATACTAGCATTGCCCGCGACTCCGCCCGCGTTTAGATGACCAAAAATCAAATTCTTAGGTTTTAAATATTAGTTCTTTTATTGCAGTTTTTGTATTTTTTCTGTGAAATGAGACATTTTCACGCGGTGAAAGGTAACCTATATGTTGACCCGGATAATCACCTATCACCATAGCAGATTTCATCAAAATCCCTCCAGTGGTTTTTCTGTGATGCGGTAACAGACAGACAGACAGACAAAAATTCTAAAAACTATAGATTCGGCCTCTGTATCGATAATAATGTCTATTTCAATAAGATTTTCCAAAAAATATTTAATGTACAGATTCGACTCAGTTACAATTTTATTATATGTATAGATGACAAATATTCGCGTAAATCTAAGAATGTATTCTATATTATCTATACTAATATTATAAAGAGGTAAAGTTTGTGAGTTTGTGACGTTGTAGGGGGTAATCTCTGGATCTACTGAACAGATTTAGATGAAATTTGGTAAGAAGGTAGTTTGAGACACTGGGAAGACCATAAGATACTTTTTATCGTGGAAATCATCCCTTAAGGGGGTGAAAATGGGGATGAAAGTTTGTATGAGGAATCAAGTTAGGGACGAACCCGAGCGAAGCGAGGGTGAATCGCTAGTAATATTATAAATGTGAAACTTCGTGAGGATGTTTGGAAGGATGTTTGTTCCTCTTTCCTTTTCGTTTTACAGTTCCCATGGAATAGATTTGTTTTTGTCTAGGGACGAAAACGAAGCAAAGTAAGGGTGAGTCGCTAGTACTCAATAAAAGGTACATGGGCTTTCACAAAACTTTTAAAAACTTAAATATTTTTTCAATTCTATTTTAATAGAGCCATTTTTACCCCAAAGCATGGTTCATCTGGGAAACTAAATTAGTGCACATAGAGATGGATGAGTGGGAAATAAATATCGCATGAAAAAGCGAAGATGATTCTTCTGAAATATCTATTACGAACGTGAAAGCTTTCAAGCAAAAGCTACTAAACGGATCTGGATGAAATTTGGCACAGAGACAGATTATAGTCTGGAATAGCACATAGGCTACTTTTTATCCCGGAAAAATGTATGGTTCCCGTGGGATAGTTTTGTTTTTGTTAAAGCGAGGGTGAGCTAATAATTTATAAAGATATAGTAATTAGTAATACAAAATTGAATTAAGCAGGGGGGAAACGCTAGTATTGAATAAGCATAAGACGTCTGCAAAAAGTATCTTATAATGTAATTTTCCATTTTTTTAGAAGTATTAGCAAATTATATATTAGTTTACTACGATGATACGACATGGATTATATTTTTTATCTGTATCGTTTTTTACTGCTACCGTTTATGTACTCGTATCACTTCATGTCCCATTGAAGTAATCTATACATATAATAAAATTGTAACTAAGCCGAATCTGTACATTAAAGATTTTTTGGAAAGTCTTATTGAAATAAACATTATTATCGATACAGAAGCCGAATCTATAGTTTTTAGAATTTTTGTCTGTCTGTCTATCTGTCTGTCTGTCTGTCTCTTACCGCATCAGGGAAAAACCAATGGAGGGATTTTGATAAAATTTAGTACGGGGATAGCTGGTTATCCGGGTCAACATATAGGGTACTTTTTACCACAGGAAAATATCTCATTTCTGAGAAAAAAATACAAAAACTGCAATGTAAGAGTATACTAATATGTAAAACCTAAGAATTTGGTTTTTACTCATCTGAACGCAGGTGGAGCCGCGGGAAATGCTAGTATACCTATATAATCTATACAGATAAATAAAATTGAAGTGTCTGCTTGTAATGTCAAAATAATAACTTTTTACTAAATGCATAATTTTAAAATTTTTGTCTGTCTACCTGTCTGTTTATTCCGCCTAATCCCCGAAACCGCTGGACCGATTTTGACGGGATTTTCACTGACAGATAGCTGATGTTATAAGGAGTAACTTAAGCTACTTAGGCAAAAAATTAACACATACCTAGGGATGGTAAGTCGCTAGTTTGTTATCTATACTAATATCATAAATGTGAAAGTTTGTAAGTATGGATGTGTGTATGTTACTCTTTCACGCAAAAACTACTGAATGGATTTTAATGAAACTTTACAATAATATAGCTCATACATCAGAATAACACATATACTACTTTTTATCCCGGAAAAATGTACGGTTCCCGTGGGTTAGATTTGTTTTTGTTTTTCTAGAGGCGAACCTGAGCGAAGCGAGGGTAAACGGCTAGTATAAAAATATAGATATGTAATTTCAACAAGTAACAGCATGGAACGAAAAAAGCAAAACAATTGCTTTAAAAAACCACATTAATGTGTTCACTCACCTCGTGTCTACATCACTCAGACTTTAAAATTATCAAGTACAGAGTCCGCCAATCGTTAAAGTCAAAAATAGTAGCCTGGTTTGTTGTTTATGCGACTATTCTCGATTTTACCATACAGATCTGAGTTTCTTTCGCCAGTTCTTCTCAGGTCTGAGGCTTCTTCTTTCCGAACTGGTAGTAGATTCATGACGTTCAGTTCAGGAAAAAATTGTAATAATTTAATGCTGAATAAAATATTTTGAATTTGAATTTAAAAGATCGTTTACTTTCCGCCTCTACTGGTGACAGGAGAGCTCTCGTTCTTCACCCAAAGCATCGGCATCGCCATTCAGCGGGGGAATGCGGCTAGCATTCTTGCTACTATTCCACGACATGACTTGTACAGTAAAAATTAAGTGTACATTTATCTATCTATACATATAATAAAATTGTAACTTGGACGAATCTGTACATTAAATATTTTATGGAAAATCTTATTGAAATAAACATGATTATCGATACAGAGGCCGAATTTATAGTTTTTAGAATTTCTGTCTGTCTGTCTGTTACCGCATCACGGAAAAACCACTAGAGGGATTTTGATGAAATTTGGTATGGTAATAGCTGGTTATCCGGGTCAACATATAGGATACTTTTTACCGCGGCAAAATATCTCATTACTGAGAAAAAATACAAAAACTGCAATGTAAGAGTACAGGTATACTATGTGTAAAACCTAAGAATTCGGTTTTCGGTCATCTGAACGTGGGCGGAGCCACGGGCAATGCTAGTTTTGTAGATATAATTAGGTATATTTGTAATCTTCTTTATTGTAAATTAAATTCTTCATTCCATTATAATAATACTTATTGATTAAACCTTTATTAATTGTATTTAATGTCTTTATATTACTCTTTTATTGTTGTTTCTACAAATATATAATATTGACATGCAGGATTTTTTTTTGGACGTATTATTTTTGTTCTGTTACGCCAAAGAAGTATAACTTCTTACGTGCGTACATAAATACACACACACTTTTTCTTCCGTGGGTTTCATCACAAACTGAGAAGAATTAGTTCAAATAAATGTCAACAGATGACGTTGCATGTATCAATTTGATATTAAAATTGTGTTAAATTAACAAAAGATAAATAATAGATCCCAAAACGGTACCTATATTATTGTTTTAAAAAATATTCGAAGTGAAGGGAAACTAAATAATACCTCGTAAATTGAATTTGCGTGATTTTACTGATTATTGAAATATCAGCAATCAGATGATGGGTTTGTAGTGTCCACAGATGGCGCTCTTACTTTTTATGAACTGTTTCACGTTTTAAAATTGTCGAAATTATTGAAATTTGTTTAATCGAATGCAGGATGAATTTTACAATATTTACCATACATTAATTTGCACATATTTATAAAATAAAACAATTTAAGTATTTGAAAATCAACGACATCTATTATCTATTGAAGCTAACAAAAATAGTCCGAAAAATAGCTCGAACTATTTGTGAGTAATTTTTTAAAACGGAATGTGTACTTACATACAAGTACCTTTATTTGATACAAGATGGCGTTAATTGTTTACTGCAAAACTATATATAGTTTTTTATTTGCAGTATATTAGTTCCATTAAATATTTAATAAATTGTACTCATTTTTGGTAATAGTTATAAAAATATATACATTTTTTTTTAAATTAATTTTATCACAAAATATTTTGGTACGACTATCGCTTAGAAAGAAATTTCCCTATTTCGTAATCAGTGTTTATCTTTAAAATTATCTTTTTCAACAAATATCATGACTTTAGGCAAAAATCTTTATCAGATAAAATAATTTTAATTATTATAAATAAATTTCTTAAATATTTAAAAAATATAAATAGGAATATAATCCAAAATATTAATAATTCATAAATAAGAAGTATAAGAGATATGGTTATTTAATATTAATAAATTTAAATAAATGCTTGTATACAAACAATGTCGGCGGATTTTGTTAGCTATCTTTTATCTGGCAATCTCAGAGTGCCATGCCCTCGCGATACGAATGAAGTCAACTGTTTTGTAAACTTTGTGACAAGTGCAAGTTTATCGTGTTTTGTAATAGTTTTATTACATTTCTTGCAATTAATATTTTACGGTAACATCTACGTAGTGGCTACTTAATGTTTTAAACGTAATTAGGACAATATTTGTGGTTTTTAAGAAAAGAAAATAATCAACAGGTTGATTACATACAGCTACATCTGTTTTTGTGTTCCAATTAAAAATTTTAATTTCGTATTGGAAAGTGTTTCAATAATATAACAGTACGTGACGGTTTAATGTTAATTATAAAGTGATTTCGTTCTCGAAAATGTATTTTAAATATATGAAATAATGTTGGCGCAGCCTAAAAACAGAGTACAAGCTATTAAAAGTAAATTTGAGAGTTTGAGTACAGAACCAGATTACGTTATTAGGAAAAAGTCGTTGAAACAGGATTCCATACAAACCACCGAAAAAGATAACGTACGTAATGAAAATGACCATAATTTATTTAAGGAAAAGCACAATAATGAATCAGATTCTGACGAGTGGTCGCCGAAACCGAATTCAAGTTATTTGTACAGTAAAAATGACGTGAAACGTAGTTTAAGTGATACAAAATCTTCTCTAACGAGACAAACCAGTGATCCAGGGAAGAAGCTACACAGAAGCCACGCTTTCCGCTGTGATAAAAGCCAGAAAATTAACCCAAGTCCGAAAAGGCACGGTAGCTGTAACGGTAGGTCTGAAACCAGTGATTTTTCATTAAAAATGGGTGAACAGAAATTAAGTAAAGAACGGTTAAAGCAGCTCGGGAACTTTCTAGAAGATCAAATGAGGAAGGATAATTTCAAGCCAAATTTAGAGGATTGTGTTATTGTGGGTGAAGTGCAAGAGGTGAAGGCTGTGGATTCTATACCTGACGAACAAGTCCCAAAGCATATATTAGATCAGTATGCCAAAGTTATAAAAAATAAAAAACCTGAAAATCGGCAGGATTCCATGACTGATAGTGGTGTTAGTTCAGAAACTGAGAATATTGAAGAGGAAAAAAGTAATAAAATTAAAAAATTGGTATCCCAGTATGAAAATCCAAAAATTCTAGTTGAATCAAAGCCTAATTTGGAGATAATGAATGATTTATGTGCATCCAGTGAAACAATGAAATTAGAACGTAAAAACCCTCACCTGATTTTAACAGATACTTTGAAAAAGGCTTTAAAGCAACCATTGCCGGCTGGCCCACCACCTAAAAAACCACCTAGAACCTTTTTAAACCCATCCACATCTGAATCTCCTGAAAAAGATAAGAAAGACCCAAAAAAAATGCTAGAAAAACTTGAACAAGTGTTACATAAAAGAGAAGCACAACACCAAAATACTAATCCCAGTAAAAATATTTATGATATTGCCGAGATAGATGAAAATGTCAAAAAACCAAAAGAAATGCATTACTTATGTACTGAATTATTAGACATTACACAACGGAATTCTAGCAAAGATCCATTTTCTAAATGTTTTAATTCCTTAAACTGTGCCATACTAACGAATAACTCAACTCTAAGCTTGCCATATACAAGACTAAGTTCCAATATATGTTCATGTAGCAATGAAAATTTGAATAATGTGACAACGTTTTTAACAGATAAGTGTATTAAGTGCCAATCTAACGATAAAACTTCAGGTTTTAAGTGTCACTTGCATTGTAAGTGTAAGAAGGAAAAATCTGAATTTTTTGTGGAAAAAGAACACATATATGATGTTCCGTTCGACAACCAGTACGGGACTCTGAATTCACTTAAGCTGAATCAAAGTCGGAGCATGGAAGATTTGAAGCTGAAAAGTGCTGATGATGTAAGTTTTTCCCCTATTTCGTATGTAATAAGGCTTATTTATTTTATCAATGCATATTTTGTTCTTTTTAATACAAGCGAGACCATCCTAGAATGTTAGAAGCAATTTATTCTTGTGTAGTACTATTAGATAATCGAATATGTTACACATTGCTTAGATTAATGTTAAGATTGTTTAATTACTCATTTTAATATCGTTAGTTATATGTTGAGAGGCAGTGGTAGCCCAGTGGTAATGTGCTTGCTTGGGAAACTGAGTGAAGCGGGTTCAAATCCCGGGTCTCGCACCTCTGATATTTTCATGTGTGCATCATTTCTAACATGAATACCTTATTTCATCTCGAAACAGAATGACGGATTGGCGTGATGTTTCGTGTGGAGATAGTTAGAGGGCTGGAGATTATCTCATTCCTATGGGAAAATATGTTATAATACATCATACCTAGGAACGAAGTGAGGGTGAGCCACTAGTTCCTTTAAAATTCATACCTATTATGGTTTAAAACAGTAAGTTATAATAATGTGATTCATTTCTTACTTATAATAAGGTTAATTTACTTATAACACATGACTAAGATTTTGATCAATGGTCGAGTGACTTTATCTTTTATAAAATACCTCATTTTCAAAATAAAAAACTTATGTTTGTATATCTGTTATGTAATATGAACTAAATTTGGACTATCCTATAGTGAAAATCCTATCAGCATCACCACAACCAGTCATGGTATATGAGCTGTATCAAAAAGACTGACAAACAGTTATTTATATAGCTATTCAAGTAGTGTTTGCTGCGTAAATAAACATATGAGATAACAAAAGTCATTAATTATATATTATCAATAACACTAGCCACTTACCTTCACTTCATGCCTAGGTTTGTTGTAATTTTTTTGAGCAGAACCCTAATTCTATTTCTAAAATAGAAGTTACTCCCTATAACATCGGCTATTTGCCAGTGAAAGTCCCGTCAAAATCGGTCCAGCCGTTTCGGAGATTAGCCGGAACAAACAGAAAGACAGACAAAAATTTTAAAAGTTGTGTTTTTCTTATAAGTAAGTACCATATATAATTCCATATGCATTTATATTAGTAACAAGCTGTTATTTTGACATTACAAAGGGACACTTCAATTTTATTTATCTGTATAGATATCATTATAAAGATGTCTATTTATTTATTTTATACAAAGAAATGTACCCATTTTACTATTTCAATCGCTTCACATAATAGTTTATTATTAAATCTCAGTGGGTTCATTCCCCACTAAATTGTTCTTCAATTTGATGATTTGTTCGCAAAGAGATAGTGAACATAGATGCTTTTATGAATCGGATAGTTGTTTTAGTTAAAACAATTAAAATTCGGTCAAGTGCGAGTCAAATTCGCACACGAAGGGTTCCGTACCATCGTACATGTAATTTTTATTAATTTGACTTTTACTCTATTTTAATTCGACTTTTACTCTATGTATGTAGTGTATTAATTTCGATGATCAATTACGAACGTTAAAAATATGTTTCTTGTATTATTATTTTTTATATTTTGTTGTTATAGCGGCAATAGGAATACGTACTCTGTGAAAATTACAACTCTACCTATTACGGTTCATGAAATACAGCCCTCTGACAGACGAACGGACAGCGGAGGCATAGTAATAGGGTTCCGTTGGCACCCTTCGGGTACGGAACCCTAAAAAACGATTCACAATAACATGAATCAAGCTTGTTAGTTTAGAATGTAACTTCAAGACGTATCTCATATTTAGTTACATTTTACCCAATCCATCTCCAACGGAGCTCGAAGGTCGGAAGCGATACGTCACGCGCGGTTGAATGGGAACCTACCCTTGGTTTATATTCCAAGTTTTTTTTTACTGGCTATGACATATGGGTTTAAGTTCAAAGAGGTTTATCAATGTTTTTTTTAATGCAAATGCCTTGAGATTTTATAATCTTGTAGGATAAGTTTCGTCTAAGGGATATAGTACTCCTTTAAGGGATGATTTCCGGGATAAAAACTACCCTATGTCCTTCCCAAGGTCTCAAACTATCTTCTTACCAAATTTCATCTAAATCGGTTCAGTAGTTTCGAAATTTATTTGATACAAACAAACAAACAAAAAAATCATTCCTCTTTATAATATTAGTAAAGATAATGATTATACATTTTAAAAGTGTATTTGTTTGTTATCACCAGGAAATGAATTGTTGTGATTTTTTCTATACAAATACCTAGATGTAAACGAAAATTACATAAGTAAGTAGTGTTTGACCGATTTCAGAGAGAAATAAATGAGAAACCGACTTCAAAAATATCTGATTAGGATATATGTATATGTAAAAACTATATTTAGTTATTTTGTACGTTTAGACTTTGAAGTCGGTTTACAATTTAAAAAGAAAACTTATAATTATATACATAAGTACCTATTAAACTAAATGTTTATTTACATTGAAATTCAACAAGTAGCTCTCGCATATCCACATATTAGTTCAATAGACGGACATACTTTCGTCTTGATAATGTTAGTAAGTGTAGTATAAATAATATCTCATATCAATTGCCTAATGTGAATCCATTGAAGCTCGGAGGTCGTTCCGCTTCATTGCCCAGAACTTCGCGTCTGTCTTAATCCCAGTTTGTAACAAAAACGTGTCAACTTGCGATGTCTAATGTTCAAAAATCAAAATCGGTTAAACTGTGAAAGAAAACAATTATATACACACAATAACAGCACTACAGAATATTATATTTATAAAGAACTAGCGACTCGCCCGCATTTGTCCCTAGTTACGTTTTAAAGTTTATATAGATTTCTCAGAGATGAGATATTTTCCCGCAGTAAAAAGTACCTATCCTATATGTTGACTCGGATAACCAGCTATCATCATACCAAATTTCATCAAAATCTGTCCAGTGGCTTATTCGTGATGCGGTCACAGCAGACAGACTAAAATTCTAAATGTATCGATAATAATGTTTATTTCAATAAGATTTACCAAAAAATATCTAATGTACTACAGATTCGGCTTAGTTACAATTTTATTATATGTATAGATTAATCAATTTATATTTAATTTTTAATATTATTATATCATATTTTTTATAATCTGTTATTAATATAGAATTTTCGAAAGTCGAGAAACTTCAATATGTGCTCTCAAACTTTAACTGTAGATTTGCATACGGTGGGCTAAATGTATGATATTGATGATAGATGATGACAGATAGCCACCGTTACCTGATACCAACTCGAAAGTCATACTTGATGCAAATATAGAACTAGCAGAACCCGCGGCTTCGCTCGCGCTAAAACTACAATAAACTCTAAAATGGTAGGTCTCATACAAACTTTCATCCGCTATTTTACTCCATTAAGGGGTGAATTTCGGAAAATGCTAAAACACGTATTTAATTAATTGTATAGCGGTACAAAGGTGCCTATGTCACTCTCCAGCCCTCCAACTATCTCCACACAAAAAATCACGCCAATCCGCCAAACCGTTACGACATGAAAGAAAGACAAACAAACAAACGCACTTTAAATTTATAATGTTAGTATGGACTTACGCGAATATTTTACATTTAAAAAAACTATCTTTTCAGATATATTTTTTGCGGATTTATTTAGATTTTTGGTTCCCGGTGTTTCGAATGCTTTACAGCAATCATGATCAGATCACAGAAAAACATCTGGAGGAAACCTGCATGTCTGAGAGAACCTAGTAAGATTTCGAAAGACCTTTGAAGTTCGCTGACACGCACTTGGCCAGCGTGGTGGACTTTGGCGTGAACCCCTCGTATTGAAGGGAGGCCCACCCCCCGCAGTGGGACGTTAAAAAGGGCTGAATACTAAAAAAAACTGAGTTTGTTAGTCTCCAAAGTTGGCCGATAGCCGTAAATTGTTACACCGTTTGGAATACCGTTTGTCGAAATGACAATTGATGCATCGAAGTTTCGCACGCACTTTGCCTAAATAAAAATTAGCTTTAGCACCTTAGCATAAGATTATTTTTCGTTTAACAGAATTTAATGCAATATCATCAAGAAACAAATTAACAGATACAGGTCGAGTTTATTTATATGAGACTTAAAAAACTATATCATGTGAAATTTTTGCCTTTAGATAATTCAGTACTGTTAATACTGCCTGTTTACATACATATATAACTATACATATAATAAAATTGTAACCAAGCCGAATCTGTACATTAAATATTTTTTGGAAAATCTTATTGAAATAGACATTATTATCGATACAGAGGTCGAATCTATAGTTTTTAGAATTTTTGTCTGTCTGTCTGTTACCGCATCACGGAAAAACCACTGGAGGGATTTTGATGAAATTTAGTATGATGATAGCTGGTTATCCTGGTCAACATATAGGATACTTTTTACCGCGGGATAATATGTAATTTCTGAGAAAAAATACAAAAACTTCATTGTAAGAGTATACTAATATGTAAAACCTAAGAGTTTGGTTTTTGGTCACCTGAACGCGGGCGGAGCCGCAGGCAATGCTAGTATAGTATAAAACGAAGTCGCTGTCGTCTGTTTCTCCGCTTACTCCCTCTAAACTACGCAACGGATTTTGATACGGTTTTCACTAAAAGAAAGAGCAATAAACGAGAAAGGTTTGCGTATATAATTTGTAAATATTTTGTACATGACCCTAGACGGTGTTTTGTCAAAAAAAAATCGTAAGATTTATGGCTACCACTGGCTAAACCTTTAGAGATACATCAAAACAGTGTACTAAAAAAATGTGGGTCTTAAAATGATCTGCAGAAAAGTCTGCGATAGTATATGTCGTCTCCTAAGGTACACTCGTATTATTTTTATCTATATAAAACATACTTAGCGACGCACCCGAACGATGGTAAGTGGCTAGTAAAACCAAAAATATTATGATACTGGCATTGCCCGCGGCTCCGCCCGCGTTCAGATGACCAAAAACCAAATTCTTAGGTTTTACATATTATTATATACTTTTAAATTGCAGTTTTTGTATTTTCTCTCAGAAATGAGACATTTTCCCGCGGTAAAAAGTATCCTATATGTTGACCAGATAACCAGCTATCATCATACCAAGTTTCATCAAAATCCCTCCAGTGGTTTTTCTGTAATGCGGTAACAGACAGATAGACAGACAGTCAAAAATTCTAAAAACTATAGATTCGGCCTCTGTATCGATAACAATGTTTATTTCAATAAGATTTTCCAAAAAATATTTAACGTACAGATTCGGCTTAGTTACAATTTTATTATATGTATAGATAAATGTTAGCTATAATTATTTCTAGTACAATTCAATATCAACTTGAAGAACTTATACACTAAATGTTTGATGTATAAGTACGAGTAGATTAATTTTAGAAAACCCAACTTGTATCAACCGGAATGATTACAAAACAAAGCAAAACTAAGCAATATCCAGCTATAAACTATCTGACAGGATGTGAAACCGGCTTGCCAAGGCAACCATTTAGTAACCTCTGTTCAATATAAACTCGATAGCTTTGATGGACCGATACATTGTATTGTTCTGCCAAATGTCTTGATAGTCTAGTGGTGGTAATGATTCCGGGTTTGAATTCTGGCTCGAACAAAGTAAGGTTTTTGTCAAGGAATTCTTAGTAGCAGACTTGAGTTGGGAAATCGATAGTGTGGGGATCCATTCCTGTGCTGATAAGAAGCACATGGGTGTAAGGTGTTACTCCTGATCACTCTATAGGTGTTTTGATTTATCGTCTGATTGCATATTTAGCTATATAATATTAATTTTACACTAATGTATTCGGCCTTTTTTAACGTCCCACTGTTAGGGGTGGACCTCCGTTCAATACGAGGGGGATCAGGCCATAGTCCACCACGCTGGACAAGTGCGGATTGGCGGCTTTCAAAAACTATATATATATATATATATATATATATATATATATATATATATATATATATATATATATATATATATATATATATATATATATATATATATATATATATACTAGCGGACCCGACAGACGTTGTCCTGTCTACACGTCTTTAATTTGAAAATTTCAAACTTTTTGGACAAAATTGTGAATCTAAACCATTCCCAGATCCCCTTGAACACACACAAAAAATTTCATCAAAATCGGTCCAGTCGTTTGAGAGAAGTTCAGTGACATACACACTCACAGAAGAATTATATATATAAAGATATATGTATGTAAGTATATAATATATTATGAAATTTACACTAATAACTCAACCTTACTTCACTTAGTCACTAAACAACATTTTTCATGCTATGGGAGAATATAACATAGATATTTCATGCGAACCTTTGATTGCTTTTCCCAAATAGGGACTTCATAGTAACTACATATTTGCTTTTAAAATTTTGCACACCTCAATAAGACTACTCATATGTATGAAAACTTAAAAAAAAAACGACTTCCAGGCACTAAAATGTAAAAAATAACTAAACAGAGGTTTTCATTTAGAATAGATACCTTATCAGATATTTTCGAAGTCGACGAAAAACGTTATATCGATTCGTTTTATTTATATATATCTCAAGGACAAGAAATTACAAATATGACCATTTGTACTATTTATATACTTACAAAAAATAAACGAAACGTAAAGTTGTTTTTTTATGATTCTAGTTGGCAAGCGTAGATAGCTTATTATACATAAATTCAAGTTTAGTAAAGTGTCCTCAAAAAGAAGTGCACAAATCGAAGTTATGCGCTTTTTTCATATATCTTTTGTTCATTGCTTTTCGGATGACAAAATTAAAAATCACGTTGCTTCGATTAAAAAAGTACTTCATGTTGTGTGCGTAAGTTCGAATTTGTGTTTTCACAATTAGAACTTTAGATTTTTGTATTGTATTCTTTGGTTTGACTTAACGTCACATGTCGACGCCACTTTTTGCAGAGACGTTTGTTGGGAATGTGTTATTATTGCCAAATGTCTTGATAGTCTAGTGGCTGAGATGTACGGATGGCTCTGGGTTTGAATCCTGGCTCGGACAAAGTGCGGTGGATTTTTGTCAAGAAATCTGCCAGCCATGCGAAGTTAATAGTGTCCATCCTCGTGTTTCATCTCTATGTTTTTATATATCAATGTTCTTCTTCCTCGTTCCCTCACTGAAGAGGATCGTGACCACTTATGATTTTTTTCCAGTCAGTTCAGTTCAACGATGTCTGGACTGCTTCATGGAGAGTAGCGCCCACTGCCTTCTTTATCGCGTCCGACCACCTTATAGGTGCCCTTCCTCGTGCGCGTTTACCCTCAATTTGGCCTAAGATAATAAGTTTCTCTCTAGACTATGCTTGGATGATCGCACAATATGTCAAAAAAAACTTAGGGCTCTTTTTTGACAGATATCAATGTTAGACAGCTATAATTATTTCTAGTACAATTCAATATCAACTTGAAGTACTCATACACTAAATGTTTGTTTAACAAGCGGCTCATTGAATGTCGATATTACAGCGAAAGCCACTTTAGATCATCGCGTGAGTGGCGTATTGAAAGCGACTTTAGGGTTGTCATACAATTAGTTTTTAAATATCCTATTGATTTATATTGATTAGATATAAGCGCGGTAGATGTGGAGCGATAATTTGTCACTGGATAGATAACAAGCGCATGGCTTTACGCGCTCTCCAAGGCATGGGCAACTTCCCATCTTCGCAGTTAGAAAGTTGGCTCCTAGTGAGAATTTATAGACTACTAGCAGAACCCGCGGCATCGCTCGCGCTAAAAATACAAAAAAAACCAAAAAGGTAGGTTTGATACAAACTTCCATCCCCTATTTTTCCCTGTTATGGGATGAATTTCGTAAAATACTAAAACACGTATTTATTTAAATTTATTGATTCGTTTTCCCGTGGAAAGAAATTAATCTCCCGGAAATTAAAAGTTATCTATGTCACTCTCTAGTCCCCCAAGTATCTACACACACAAAAATCACAACAATCCGTCACTCTGCTTTGACGTGCAAGAAGGACAAACAAACAAACAAACACACTTTCACATTTATAATATTAGTATGGACTAGCACCCACCCGCCTCAAGTTTCATTTTAGTGTCAAAAAGCCTATGTCCTTCTAGGTGACATCCATGTCTGTACCAAAATTCATCAAAATTTGTTTAGCAACTTAGGTTTGAAAATGTAGCAGACAGACAGACAGACATACAGAGTTACTTACGCATTTATAACGATATGGATGACCTGGAGTAACACATGGGCTACTGTTAGTAATATTTGCCAATAATTTCTTTGTGTAAAATATATGTGTATATCTATAATAAAGAACAACAAACACCTTTTTTGCGAAGTTATATCGAGTCATCCTTCAGAGATACGTCAAAACAATGTACTGGAAAATTGTAGGTATTAGAAAAGCCTGCAGAAAAGTCCGCAATAGTATATGTCTATCTCCAAAGGTATACTCGCAATAACTATTTTTATCTATTTAAAACGTAGAAGGCGAGTCCTACATATAGATTACTAATTAATATTTTTAAAATTGTAATAATTATAAGAATAACAGCAAAATTAAATAAATAATATACCATATTCAATTATAAAACTAATTTAAATTTTAAAAATGTTTAAAGTTAAAAAATATTGTAAGGTAATTGGTGCAATTTTCATTTTGTCAATTGTGGGTAGGCTGTCTGTAACAACTATACCTTCGAGACATGTAACACCTCAGTCTCTCCCGTGACCATGGATGCTGTAAAGCATTCGAAACGTCGGGAACCAAAAATCTAAATAAAACCGCCAAATAATCCGAAAAGATAGTTTTATTTAAAATGTCAAATATTCACGTAAATCTAAGAAAGTAATATATTATTTTTTAAATTTTTATTCAGAGTCTTTTTTTAAAGCAAATTTAAATATTTAAAGTGGCAACCCTATCGAGATTGTAGTGAAACATATTTTTTCTTACGGAATCATTGCGTATTAAATATATATATATATACCGTTACGATTTTAAACGACTACTTACTTATGTAAAATGTTATATTTTATATAATATCTAAACACTACTGAAGTTCTAGTTACGATGAAATTCTAAAACTAGAAAAGAAAGTCGCCAGATTGTCGCCATTTATAATCTATACTAATATTAGAAAGATAAAAGATTTGTTTGTTTGTACCGAATAGGCTCTGAAACTACTGAACCGATTTAGATGAAATTTTGTATGAGTAATCAACTTAGGGACGAACTAGAGCGAACCGTGGGTCAGTCGCTAGTATCCTATAAAACGTCACTTCTCGCAACTTCCATGGTGTTTTAATTTACCACCTATAGAATAGAACCTACTATTCACGCTATAGCGTGATGTGTTTTGTTTACAAAACACTAAATTATATTTAACTTATTCTATTTAGAGTGTTATGGGTTTTGAAATGACTTTGGTTTTAATTATAGATTATGTAGGGAGGGTTTATTTATAACGAGCGCAACATGTAACATGTGTTTGACTCAGCTGTTAGATGTTGAATCACGTTAAAGTTTAACTAACAATATTTTTCGATTTAACCCAGAATTTGCTACTAATACGGTATTTAACACTATTTCCCACATACATACATGGGTTGACTGGAAGAGATCTCTTTTAGAGATAAGTCCACCTTTGTCCACGTCACTTGTATTTTGTTATATATATATATATATATATATATATATATATATATATATATATATACGTACTTATGTACGCACGTAAAAAATTATACTTCTTTCGCGTAACAGAAAAAAAATAGCTAAAGATTTCATTCCGTATGTGACAACTCTCTGTTTGTAAAAGGAATGCAGCTATCTTCATCATGTCGCTTTTTGGCTGTCATGTATAATTTACATACGTAATACTAAGTAATGTAAGCGCTTCTGCTGACAGTATATTTGTTTTTCAAATTTGGTTGAATCATTCGTTTAACAATAATGCTACTATTTACTGATTTAATAAAAATCATCAATTTTTTTTTTTAATTAATTTTTTTTTACTTAATTATTTGTTTTTTTTTTTTAATTTAATATCGTAACTAATAAAAATCTTTTATTGTCTTTCTTTATCATGAATTCAATCGCGACAAATCTTTTATTAAATTTCGTTTATACAATATAATATTTCAATACACATATGTACTTGTTTTTGTCCGCGGCTTCGCCCTCTTGGTAGCTAAAACGTTAAAAATTTTGATGAAATTTGGTATGGTTATAGCTGGTTATCCTGGTCAACGTATAGGATACTTTTTACCGCGGGAAAATATATCATTTCTGAGAAAAAATACAAAAACTGCATTGTAAGAGTATACTAATACGTAAAATCTAAGAATTTGGTTTTTGGTCACCTGAACGCGGGCGGAGCCGCGGGCAATGCTAGTTCAAGATATAATGCTATATCTATTCCGAATCAATGTCCATTCAAATCGGTAAAGCCGAATATCAGAAAAAGAAAAATAATCATTGTAATTTAAAAAAAAAACACTATTTTAAAATATCAGAGGTGCGAGACCCGGGATTTGAACTCGCTTCACTCGGTTTCCCAAGTGACCCCGTTACCACTGGGCTACCATTGTTAGAATTAATGCTACACATTTACATCTGTAAAGTGATGATGATGATGTTCTCCTAGCCGATTCCGGCCACGGCGGCCAATCTCATTGAGACTAGCCAACTGCGCAGGAGATATTATAGTGCACAAGTGTACGCGCAGACACAACGTGCACTCTCTATTCGTCACTCTCATACTCCGGTGGGACGATCACTCGACACGACCAGTGAGAGATAAGGCGCAGGACCGACGGCTTTACGTGCTCTCCGAGGCACGGGGGTGGAACACCGCCAACTTCCCAACTCCGGGCTGTTCCTGAGACTTACTATACAGAAAGACTCAATAACTAAACTTGGCTCGACCCGGGACTCGAACCCAGGACCTCCGAGTGTGCAGCCGTACATGCTAGCCACTACACCACCGAGGCAGTTATCTGTAAAGTATTCCGTAACGAAATAAGGCAGATGCTTCCTTATGATCTAATTTAGGTGTAGAATAAACAAAGAGATGACGCATCTAGGTCTCTGACCTAGGGTTTAAGTGGTCTAGATAAGTACTTATTGGAAATTAATCTGACGTCAGCTACGGTATGCGATAGAGTGACAGACATACTAACAGATAACACCCTTTGATTTACCGTTTTTGTTTATTCGTATCTCTTTCTTTTTGTCTCTGTCTCATTGGTCTAGTGGTTGTACTACTGCAGATTCAGAGGTCCTGAGTTCAACTTCCGAGTCGGATCAAAATGATAATTTCTGTCATGAAACTAAGTATTTTATGTGCGACAGAAAGAAAAATGTCAAATATTGTATAATATCCCACACGCTTATATGAAGTCAAAACTTATTTCAACCCTCATTTACATATAATGGAGAAACACCCCTATCTATACTAATATTATGAAGAGGTAAAGTTTGTGATATTGTTAGTTTGTGATGTTGTAGAGGGTAATCTCTGGATCTACTGAACCGATTTAGATAAAATTTGGTAAGAAGATAGTTTGAGACCCTGGGAAGGACATAGGATCTTTTTATTCCGGAAATCATTTCCTTAAGGGGGTGAAAATGGGGATGAAAGTTTGTATGAGGAAACAACCTAGGGACGAACCCGAGCGAAGCGAGGGTTTAACAATAAAAATGGCGGATATTGGTACCAACTTTACCACCCATTTTTACACCCTTATGGGATAAATTACAAAAATGTTCTAACACGTGCTTATTTAATTGAATTGGAGATCATTAAGTATTATCAAGTTTTATAAAAACTTTCATCCGCTATTTTACCCCCTTAAAGAATTAATTTTCCATAACTAAATGGTACTGTATTTTTGTTTTCTAACCAAGTGCTCATATATCAATTTTAACATTTTTAACGTCAAAAATGACTAAGTTTCATACAAACTTTCATACCCTATTTTAAGCCCTTAGGGGATGAATTTTCAAAAATCCCTTGTTAGGGTGCACATCATTTAAGGAACATTTGTGGACATTTTCATGCTTCTAGACAGAGCGGTTTCAGCTGTGCGTTGATTGATCAAGTCATAAATCAGTCAGCCAGTCAGTTTATTACATTATATTATATACTATTCTATATATTATACGAAAGTTTGTATGTGTGTATGTTTGTTACTTCTTCATGCTGAAATAGCTGGACGCATTTAGATGAAATTTAGTACATAGATAAACGCGAGCGAGGATAAGTCCTAGTGACTTATTAAAATATATTTTATCCACTAGCATTGCCCGCGGCTCCGCCCGCGTTCAGATGAACAAATACCAAATTCTTAGGTTTTACATATTAGTATACTCTTACAATGCAGTTTTTGTATTTTTTTTTTGCAGAAATTAGATATTTTCCCGCGGTAACAAGTATCCTATATGTTGACCAGCTATCATCATACCAAATTTGATCAAAATCTGTCCAGTGGTTTTCTCGTGATGCGGTAACAGACAGACAGACAAAAATTCTAAAAACTATAGATTCGGACTCTGTATCGATAATAATGTTTATTTCAATAAGATTATCCAAAAAATATTTAATGTACAGATTCGACTTAGTTACAATTTTATTATATGTATAGATTTTCCTTTATAAGTACACTATATGCAAAGATGAAATATCTCCCCTGAGATATTTCCAGATAAAGACAATTTGTACGGAGATGCAATATACGAGTGCACGTAACAGGAAACAGGTGTTTTGTAGTTTTCCTCCTTTGTCTGTAGATATTGTTGATGTTCGAAATTCCTTTAAATACATCTACAGTCTTCTCGTATATAGATCTACATATATGTATGTATCTAATGAATTATATATAGTTTGCTTATATTGTTTATAGGTAACTGTATTTATTATGGTATGTATTGTTATTATCTATACATATAATAAAATTGTAACTAAGCAGAATCTGTATGTTGAATATTTTTTGAAAAATCTTATTGAAATAGACATTATTATCGATACAGAGGCCGAATCTATAGTTTTTAGAATTTTTGTCTGTTTGTCTGTCTGGGAACGTATCACCAAAAAACCACTGGACAGATTTTGATGAAATTTAGTATGATGATAACTGGTTAGCCGGGTCAACATATTGGATACTTTTTACTGCGGGAAAATATCTCATCTCTGAGAAATCTATACTGAACGTTTAAACGTAAATAGGGACGAACCCGAGCGGAGCGAGGGTGAGTTGCTAGTCTATAAATAGACAAAGACAAGACACTTCAGTATCTCTTTTTCCTCTGTTTGTTAATCGATTTTTTTTTCTTTTTTGTTCAGTAGCTTTTGACGAGCTTGAGTGTTATCAATAAAAAATTTGGAAACAGTATTTTTTTTATATATAGGTAGATAAATTTCATTCATATATATTTTTCTCAAATGTACAAATATCACTATGGAATTTGGACTATTAGATGGAAAATAATCTAAATAGTAAATTATAATAAGGCTATAGAGAATGCAGATACGAGATAGCATTATAAGTATGTAAATGTATGTATGTATGTACATATGTGTAAAACACCGATTGATTATCGGAGGAATGTTTTTTGGATTTTTAACCTCCGACGCAAAAACGACGGGGTGTTATAAGTTTGACGTGTCTTTGTGTGTGTGTCTGTGGCATCGTAGCTCCCGAACGGATGAACCGATTTTGATTTTGTTTTTTTTTGTTTGAAAGGTGAATAAAAGTAGTGAGGAGTGTTCTTAGCTATGTTTGATGAAAGTCGGTCCAAGATGGTCGGTTTTTTTAATTTTTAATTTATTTTATAATTAAAATTACTCTGGTAAATTCTAAGCACAGTGTGCTACTAGATATCTTCTAACATTAAATGAACAATTCTCGTATGTATATCATTTCGTGTATCTCAGAAGCAGCTCTAATGATTTGTATCAAATTTTCTATTTAGATAAGTTTCTCCTTTTCAAGTTTATCTTAAGAGGCCTATTACGAAATATACTGAGTTCTATGGTAATCAGTTCGAGCGGCCGACGCATCGCTGTTTGTATCATTTTCTGCAGTTGTAAATAATTCTATGTAAAGTAAAAAATGTGTAATTTCGTTTCTTTTGAACTGGCGTATATTTTGGTATAAATTTTACTTTAATTCTGAACATTTTAAATAGTTTTTAAGTTTTTAAAAAGTATGTTTTGTTGTATGTTCGGTGAAGGAAATCATCGTGAGGAAACCTGCATGTCTGAGAAAACTTAGCAAGTTTTCAAAAGACATGTGAAGTCCGCCAACCCGCGCTTGGCCAGCGTGGTGGACTATGGCCTGATTCCCCTCGTATTGAAGGGAGGCCCACCCCCAGCGGTGGAACGTTAAAAAGGGCTGAATACTTACATGTTTTTTGTAGAAATCCAATACATATTTTCAAATTCCGAGGTCGCTATAAACTCAACCACTATATACGAGATATTACTATGTATTTTTCATTTCCTTTGCTTAGTATAGTATTTATTTCAATCCATGAGCTTGAAAAAAAACTTGCTTCGGAATTTTGGCTTTATTTCAATTAATAATGAAATTTGCAAAAAGAGAGGCCGCTATGAACTAACTATTAATAACTATTCTCCACCATACAAAAAGTCAAAATTGTCGAAGAGTTTCAGTTTCTCTGAATAAGAACGCCAAAGATGAGCATTAAAATCACGTCATAATGTAATAGGTCTCTTAATAGGTATCCTTTCTAAACTTTATATTATATAGCTCTATGAAAAAAAAATTACTAACATATATTTTTACGAACAGGTATCTATATAATAAGTAGGTCGATTAGATTTGTCATCCACAGATAAAGTATATGACCGATAAAGGGCTATTTGTGCGATATATGTATGTCTCATATTATTGTATCTTCACAATATATACATACATATATAATATACATATATAATAACGAGTACGAGGAAAAGAGGAAGTATGACTCACTAGTGGGTAGGTACGTTTGAAATAGATTCTACACAGCTCTTTTTTTAACGTCCCACTGCTGGGCACGGGCCTCCCTACAGTACAGTACGGGTTGAATAAGGCCATAGTCCACCACGCTGGACAAGTACGGGTTGGCGGACTTCACATATCTTTTGAAAACTTGCTAGACTCTCTCAGACATGCAGGTTTCCTCACGATGTTTTCTTTCATTGTAAAGACAAGTGGTAATCATGTTAGAAATGATTCGCACATGAAAATATCAGAGGTACGAGACCCGGGATTTGAACTCGCTTCACTCGGTTTCCCAAGCGATCGCGTTACCACTGGGCTACCGTTGCCTATATTTAAATAGATATGAATAGTTATTGCGAGTGTACCTTAGGGTTTAGGAGAAAGACTTTTGCTGTTGCAGGACAACTCGATAGAACCAGTTATTGTATTTCCCGTGGAAATGAAAGATTTTTTCTGTAGTAAAAGGTATCCTAAATGTTGACCCGAGTAATATAGTTTAGTTATAAAACTATATAACATTTAGTTAAAATCGGTTCAGCAATTTTCATCGATTTCGCTAAGTTACTGTTTTATTATATGTATAGATTAATCGTTTTTCATTTGTTGATATGTAATTATAGATAAGATAAGTTAACAAGAATATGTTGACACGGATATTTTAGCCTGGATACGTTAACACAGCTATATTAACCCGGATATTTAAATAAAGATTTGTTAATCCGGCTATATTCGCACGGATATGTTAGCACGGATATGTTGGCACGGATATGTTAGCACGGATATGTGGACACTGATATTTTTGCATGGATATGTTAAGAGTTAAAACGGATACATCATCCTTTATATCTTAGCGCGAATATGTTAATCCGAATATATTTGATCGGATATGTTCACACGTATATTACCATGGATATGATGACTCGAATATTATTTTTCTCTATAGCGTAGCAACGTGATTGTAGGATTTTTAATAGATTGTTTGAAAGCGCGTCCTAATTTTTATTAAGTCGGTCAAAACTTTGTTTATTTATGTATCTCACTTATTTTACGACACGTTTGGCTCAGTTTGTAGCGACCCTACTTGCTGTGCCAGTGGTCGCGGGTTCGAGTTCCGCTGGGAGCATTCATTTGTGTGATGAACACGAATATTTGTACTCTAATCATGGATGTTTATATTTATAATATGTATGTATCTAAAGTTATATATGTGTAGTGTATCAACTATTTGGGTATCCATAACACAAGCCTCGTAGCTTACCATGGAACTAGATGGTGCTGTGTGTTAATCTCCCAACATATTTATTTATATTTATTCACTTATTATATTGTTTATTTTATTTAATTAGAATATGAACTTTGTGATTGATGTAATCAATTACTAATCAATTATAGGCTTTATGTGTTTTTTATCAAAGGCCGTGGCCCATCGTATCAGCCCGACATTGGCTTGTAGGCAAACGTTCAATGTTGTACCGCTTTCGTCTATTCGTAAACATTCGACTGTTCTTTATAATATTATGTTCTTAGTTAAATCTATGTTTAAATTATTCAATCCATAATAATCCTACTAATACTATTATAAATGTGAAAGTTTGTGAGGATGTATGTATGGATGTTTGTTACTCATTCTCGCCAGAACGGATCTGGATGAAGTTAGGCATAGAGATAGATTATGACGAGACCTGACGACACGTTTGGCTCAGTTTGTAGTGACCCTACTTGCTGTGCCAGCGGTCGCGGGTTCGAGTCCGCTGGGGGAATTCATTTGTGTGATGAGCACGAATGTTTGTACTCCAGTCATGGGTGTTTATGTTTATAATATGTATGTATTTAAAGTTGTTATATATTATTATATATGTGTAGTGTATCAACTATCTGGTATCAATAACACAAGCCTCGTAGCTTGCCATGGAACTAGATGGTGCTGTGTGTTTATGTCCCTACATATTTATTATTTATTTATTTATAGTCTTGACTAGCCATGGGTTCCTTTTTATCCGGAAAAAATGTACGGTTCCCGTGGGATAGGTTTGTTTTTGTTGTTCACTAGGGATGATCCCGAAGCGGAACCAGAGTGAGTCACTAGTAAAAGTTGTTTATCACATCTGAAAAACAGACCGATTTCCTTACTTTTCCATGTTTTTGCATACATTCGCGTGTTAGCTATCAAAGAGATAAGTTATGCCGATTAGCTTTCTACTTGCAGATATTGCGAGCTATCGAATAATTTTAATCTACAAAAACTAGTCGACCTATTCGAACGATTGAAACAAAACTTAACTACATTGAAAAAACACTTAGGAATCCCAATATAAGTTATCTATTTTAATATGTTTTTGTACTCGCAGGAGAAATTTGACAAATGTACCTACCTAGGTAGGTAATTTTAATTTTTGTTAACAGAACCTTAATTCTTTTTCTAAAATAAAAGTAGTATAAGTTACTCCATATAAAATCAGCTATCTGCCAGTGAAAGTCCTGTCAAAATCGGTCCAGCAGATTTTTACAAACAAACATACAGACCGACGGACAGAGAAAAAAAAATTGTGGTTTTACTATATGTACCGTATATAATTTCATATTGTATATGCATTTAGTGAAAAACTGTTATTTTGAGATTACAAACAGACACTTCTTTTTTATTTATCTGTATATAGATAAAAAACGAATTTATTTCAATTTTCTTGTTAATGGCTTCAAAACGTGCCAGTAGAGCACAGATTAGTTCGCCAGAACAAATAAAATAACGAATTAAAAACAAAACTTAGTAAGAATAGGATATGATGAATAGGATATGATGAATTTTGGACCTGACATTTAAGTAGCCAAAATTAAGAACTGTTAGATCTTTATCAAAATCTGTTTTTCTTTTATAAAAGATATATCAAACTGTGAATGGCAGTTGTTTAGATAAAATATATGAATGGTTCACATAATAATAATTTCTTAGATTTACGCGAATATTTGACATTTTAAATAACACTATCTTTTCGGATTATTTTGCGGATTTATTTTGATTTTTGGTTCCCGAATGGCTTGACTTTGGCTCCAAAGCATTCGAAACGTCGGAATTCACTTGAAAATTGCACTGGTTTGCAATAAAATGGTAGGTATAGTACCAATTACTATATATGTACCTACTCGTATTATAAAGTCGATAGAGAGATTTATTATCAGTATTAGAGGTATTATGTAGAGAGGTTCAGCCCTTTTTAACGTCCCACAGCTGGGGGTGGGCCTCCCTTCAATACGAGGGGGATCAGACCGTAGTCCACCACGCTGGCCGAGTGCGGGTTGGCGGACTTCACATGACTTTCGAAAGCTTGCTAGCTTCTCTAAGACATGCAGTTTTCCTCACGATGTTTTAGGTTAGGCAAGTGGTAATGATGTTGGAAATAATTCACATATGAAAATATTAGAAATGCGACACCCGGGATTTGAACACGCTTCACTCGGTTTCACAAGCGAGCGTGTTACCACTGGGTTATCACTCCTTCCAGAATGGTTACAAGCTGTAATTTATGAATATTTGGCTAAAATAAGCTATACTATACCGGTATGGTGATAATTGTAAAATATGAACATACAAAACAGCATACGAAATCTGTTCGTTTGTTATCGCTTAATATGTATAATAAATCTCTCCACTCTTAGTTGTGGATTTTTTCTTTAAATTTTTACACAACTGGCATTTTCAGTTATAATAGTATATGAGACTATAGTCTCCGAATAAAATGGCTGTAACATACTGACAGTTATACAGACAGCCAGACAGATAGATAGATATTTTGAATATTAGATATTTTGGCTACGGAACCCTAAAAACACGAGATTTCGCTTATTAAGTTAATATTTTTGCTTTGAACATTTGACCTTTGTGTCTAATAAATATTTACTTCGTACAAAAATCGAATTGACTAACTTCAGCTTCGTAAAAATTATGCTATCACTTAACCAAGTCTATTCAAATGATCCTAAACAATTATAAATAATAAGTATTGTATTTGTATCAATGAAACCTCTTGAGAAGGAAGACGCCTTTGTTATTCTTAAACAACTACGAAAGGAGGTATCCATATTTTACTAATTTATAAATGTGAAAGTGTGTTTGTTTGTTTGTCCTTCTTTCACGTCGAAACAAAGTGACGGATTGGCGTGATTTTTTGTGTGCAGATAGTCCGAGGGTTAGAGAGTGACATAGACTACTTTTTACCGCAGGAGGTTATCTCATTCCCACGGGAAAACTCGTTATAATACAATCCAAAAAAATATTTATGATCAGAATTACTTGAAACTTGGAATTAATGCTCTTCAATATAATAAAATAAATATGTGTTTTAGCATTTTTCGAAATTCATACCATGAGGGGGTAAAATATGGGATGAAAGTTTGTACGAAACCTACCTTTTTAGAGTTTTTTGTAGTTTTGGCGCGAGAGAAGCCGCGGGTTCTGCTAGTACACTTATAATTTGGTCAAAATGACTGTATGTATGTACCAGTACTACTTTTCATACTATTATATACATCAATTAGTAGAGCCAATTACGAAAAAGAAATCGGACAAGCGCGAGTCTGATTCGCACACCGAGGGTTCCGTACCATGACATTAAAATAACTTTATAGTATTTTTTTTGTGATGTACCAATTTACGGTTTTAGAAATTTTTGTCTTTTTGCATGTGCTATTGCTTCTTGCCAAATTTCATGATTCTAGGTCAACGGGAAGTACCCTATAGGTTGTGTCTCCATCGTGAGTATCAATATATGTTAGAAGTTTCATTTTTTCACAATTCCAAGGGATATCACAATTTATAAAGTTATTTTTGGATGGACAGATAAATTAAATGTGTTATTTTTTTTTACATTTTATGTAGATTAGATAGATAGGTACAAAATAAAAAGTTTTGAACTTTTCGATTTCCAGCGGCTTTTTTGAGTTTTCCCTATACTTTTTATACTTAAACCACCTGATACCTGACACGCCCCCAATAAACCAAAAAAGAATTATATAAATCGGTCCAGCTGTTTTTGAGTTTTATCGAAACTAACGAACGGCATATGATTTTTATATACATATCTATACTTATATAGATACAAAATAAACATTTTTGAACATTTATGAATCGGCGACCATCCATCTTCAAGCGGGTACACTGGTAGCTGCTACTATACCAGATGTTCTTCTATGATTATTCATATATTTCGTAAAGATTAATATTATAGTAGGTAATATAATAACAATAATGTGACTCGGTCACGTCGTCCATTGTTCTCAATGCAGATTTTTATCTATGTAGGTGATGATACGTTTGTAATACTTGAGTTTGTGGTGTTATGAGGGAAGATGTAACAGCTAGAGAATGTAGAGTGGCCCAATTTTGATGTAATTTAGAGTCAATTATAAGTATTTTTTAGATTAAATCGCTTTTAAGTTATTTTAGATTGTAAATGACAATGATAATGGCTGCGCTCAGTATATAGGACTGATATATTCTTAGTCTGAGAAGGAAATATAGGTACTAGTAAGTATTATCTAAAACTTCTTATTATGAAACATTATGCCAATCTATGCAGTAATTCTAGACTATGACCGCAAAAACCGCTAAGTTCAATAAACTCTAGGCAATGTGTTATATTGAATTGTACCTCCTTATCTATACTAATATTATAAAGAGGTAGAGTTTGTTTGTTTGTTTAAACGCGCTAATCTCAGGAACTACTAATCGCATTTGAAAAATTGTTTTTGCATCAGATAGCCCGTTTATTGAGGAAGGCTTTAGGCTATATATCATCATGCTACTACTCAAGGTAGCGAAGCAGCAGTGCCGGGTTTAACCTTAGCGCCGCCCCTGGGTATAGTAAAAATGCGCCCTATAATCGAAGTTTTGCATAAAATAGGTAAAGTTTTGATAAAGTTTCATTATTTTTTTTTATTACTTATAAATTTTTTGAAAAATGCATTTTTCGAAAAATGTAAGTACTAGTAAAATATTTTTTTATTCATTTTTTGGAAAATAAAAAAGCATTTTCGATTACGCGAAGAAAATTTTTTTGCTCACCCTCTGAATTTTGCCGCCCTTAAAAATTTGCCGCCCTGAGCACTAGCCCCGAGTGCCCCTAGTGTAAATCCAGCGCTGGGCAGCAGTAACTAGTCTATCTATTCCATACTAACCGTTAAAACGTACCTAGGTACGAACCCGAGCGAAGCGAGCGTGAGCCGTAGAGTAATACAGATTCCTGTAATTTATTTGTCTGTAACTTCTATGAAAATATCGTGGGAAAACATAGACAAACCCATAGAAAATGGCTTGTCTATACCATAAAGTCATACTTTCCAAGACTATTAATATGTCATCCGCATAGGAAGACATAACAATAGGGTCTACTTCCGTTTGGAGTGCAGATACATAATGGCCTACTGCTTTCTCTCCACAAAACATACTTGGTACAATATTAAAAATAAACTAGCGTTTTATCCCTACTTTGCTCGGGTGCGTCCCCAAGTACTTAACAATAGCTCATATCTTATCACTTCGGGTCATAGCTTATTTGTGTACTAATTTTCATCGAAATCAGTCCAGCCGTTTTAGTGTGAAGGAGTGACTATTTCAGTTAGATTTTCCGAATAATATATAATGTACAGATACGACTCAGGATTTTATTATATGTATAGATTTCTGGTTTCTAAAAATATATATTAATAAATAAATAAGTTGGTACATTAACACACAGCACCATTTACGAGTAGTTCCATGCTAAGTTACGAGGTTTGCGTTATGGATACCAGATACTAGATAGTTGATATACAACACATAAATAACTTTATATACATACATATTATAAATATAAACACCCATGACTGGCGTACAAACATTCGTGCTCATCACACAAATGAATGTCCCCAGCGGGACTTGAACCGGCGGCCACTGGCACAGCAAGTAGGATCACTACAAACGGCTAAACGTGTCGTTAATACGAGATTTTTGTATTTTACATTGGTTTTATTTTATATACCTATTTAGATTTTTGTATTTATATTTTGAGTAGAGTAAAAGTAAGCAGAGTAAGGGTAGGTCACTAATGGCTCTACTAATATAAATGTGAAAGTTTGTATGTGTTTATGTTTGTTACTCCTTCACGCTGTAACGGACGGATTTGGATGAAATTTAGTACACAGATAGACTATGCTCTGGAGTAACACCTAAGTTACTGTTAGTAAGAAAATTTGCCGTAAGGTGGCGCTACTTGTATATCAATACTGATATTATAAAGAGGTAAAGTTTGTGATTTTGTGAGTTTTTTACGTTGTAGGGGGTAATCTCTAAATCTACTGAACCGATTTAGATGAAATTTCGTAAGAAGATAGTTTGAGACCCTGGGAAGGACATAGGATACTTTTTATCCCGAAAATCATCCTTTAAGGGGGTGAAAATGAGAATATTATAATTACAAAAAGCACTTAAGTGCACAAGCGAAGTGAGGATAAGGTGCTAGTGTATAAGTTAAAAGTAGCAATATTTACTCTGAATTTTTCATGTTACACGAGTATGTTTTAGTTGGTTAAAACATACATAAAACATTGTTTCGTGACAAACATACATAATAACAAAATTGAAGTATTAGTACCTATATAATTGACAGTTAAATAGCAATTACGATTTAGAAAGTTCAACAGAAAAAGTAAATATAGCGACGTTTAAACTAGAAAGTGGCTCTCACCATTTCCTTTTATGTGTCGTTGTAGCCTAGGACAGGTATGGTGAACCTTTTCACGTAATGTACTTACCGGTGTACTTAAAAAAAAATCAACACACAATAAGATTGTAAATGCAAATTTTTTAAGTATGTTTGTCGCGTCGTTTTCTGTAACGCTTTAACAGATGGAGATAGATATATCCTTTTTTTTCACATTGAAAAATGCATGTACTCATATCACTCGCATACATACAGTTAGTTACGAGTATGTAGGACTCACCAGCTTGAGCAGCGGTACCCAATTTTTTTTTTGCCACGGAATCCTAATTGTTTATAATTTTTCAACGAATCTCCATTTTGGTAATAAGAAAACTGATCGCGTTGTAGTTAGAATACTTTCTTGTTTGACTTGAAAATAAAAATCATAAATGAAAAATATTAATACTTATAATAATATTTATTGTTCTCAAAAAATATAACATAAAGATATAATATGATGAATGATTTTTTTTACATACTTATTTATAATAACATTAAAAAAATTATGCTTTATGTCTGATATCGTTTTAGTTAATTCTCGGTCAGAACTCGGAACCCCTGTGGTCCTTCCACGAAACCCTAGGGTTCCGCGGACCACCATTTGGGAACCGTTGAGCTAGAACAGTCGGTACTACCCACTAAAACCCAACGAAACCTACCCCGTCTTAATGAGGCGTCCCAGGATCGCTTACGCACAACCACGACGCCCCGGATGCCTGCCGTAGCAAAACACAACAACCAAGGAGTTAGCTCCCACGCTCCACTCTGCTATCAGAGCAGTCCCATCACTTATGAAAGGTCTGATGAGGTTTTTTTTGTATCGACAAAATCATAGAGGAGCCACATGGCCATCGATAAGCTATCTTGACTGAAAGTTGGTCAGGATGATATACCCCAAATTAAATCCACATTTACTCAATCTATATTTTTATTTCAAACACCATAGGTTTTTCTCCGCTGGCCTTATACTTAACTTGCAGTGTCACTTCTAAAATTTTGTTTCACTTATGAAAGTATTTAAATAGGATGGTATCGATATTTGACTGAATTGAAATTAAATGTACATTTAATAGTATCGATGTCAAATAGGTTAGAGAGTATTTTTTGACCGACTTCGAATAAGAGTATGTGCTAAAATCAGATGTATGTTTTATTTGTACGTATTAGGCGACGAATGACGTTTCGAATGTTTTACAGCAAATATGGTTACTAGATGGAAATATTTCCAAACTGTGAAGCTCAATTATTATAACTTAGGTTATTTGGTGGCATTTCTATTTGTTTATATCATTTTTATAGCTTTTGTGAGTCAAGTACCATATGACTCACTCTCACTTCCCTGGGGTTCGTCCCTAGGTTGATTACCCCATACAAACTTTCATCCCCATTTTTACCCCCTTAAGGGATGATTTCCAGGATAAAAACTATCTTATGTCCTTCCCAGGGCCTCAAACTATCTTCTTACTAAATTTCATCTTAACCGGTCCAGTAGTTTCGCAGCTTATTCGGTACAAACAAACAAAATCTTTCCTCTTTGTAGTTTAGAATATTACTAGCGGCTCACCCTTGCTTCGCTCGGGTTAGTCGCTTGGTACGTTTTAAATAGATATAAATATAAGTAAAGTTATAAGCCAGGGTTAGCCATATAAATTTAATTATTTTTTTTCATTAATTTTTCTGATGTTTTAATACGTATTATCCTATTCCGGACTGAGAGAAATCCAAAAAATTAAAAATCATAAAAATTAGTCCAGCCGTTCTCGAGTTATAAATGGTTTAACTAACACGACTTTGTTTTATATAGGTATACTAGCATTGCCCGAGGCTCCGCCCGCGTTCAGATGACCAAAAACTAAATTCTTATGTTTTACATATTAGTATACTCTTAAAATGCAGTTTTTGTATTTTTTCTCAGAAATGAGACATTTTGCCGCGGTAAAAAGTAACCTATATGTTGACCCGAAAAATCAGCTATCACCCTACCAAATATCATCAAAATCCCTCCAGTGGTTTTTCTGTGATGCGGTAACAGACAGACAGACAGACAGACAGACAAAAATTCTAAAAACTATAGATTCGGCCTCTGTATCGATAATAATGTCTATTTTAATAAGATTTTCCAAAAAATATTTAATGTACAGATTCGGCTTAGTTACAATTTTATTATGTGTTTAGAATACGTAAACAAAAATACTACTAGAAAGTTTTTTTTATTTGTATTATATAAGCTGTGACTAAATTATTGTATTACATGCGAAGTTTTTAACAGATTTTAACTGTTCATAGTGTATCTAATTTACCGGTTGTATGGTGAACGGGTGTTTTATTTTGATGATATTTTGTTCAGAGGAATAGACAAATTTCATGGCATTTTAATTTAGTTTAGAAAAAATGTTTTAGTTGTATATTTTGAAAGATAATAATTACTATTTTAAAAGCGAATGGCAAAAATGGATTATAATTTTGCTTTATTCCTCTGTCTGTCTGTACGTAACATGAACGTAACTTAGTAGAAGGTAAACGGTTCTTAAGCCTCGGGTCCCCACATGAAGGCCACTGTTGTAGACACAATAGGTGCTTTAAAGTTGTTTTTTTTTGTGATATTGATGAACCATTTTTGGGGTCGGTAAATTTGGCAAACTTAAAATAGGGAGGGAGGGAGTAACAGTGGGGTATTCAGAATACCGTATTCTATTATGGATGTATATATATATATATATATATATATATATATATATATATATATATATATATATATATACCTTAAAGGGAGAGCCGAAAGAACTTGTTTAATTTCTTTGCAATATTATTAGAAGCTTTCCACTCCTTAATTACCCCAGGCTTTTAAATCCAGCACTGATATTGGAGATAAGAACAATTTAAAGGGCTACAGCCCCTTTGTATGGTGTACTGATGGTATTAGCAATAAAAAAAAATTAATTAGTTAAACGAAGTTAGTTTTTATGAGCTATATACAAATATAATATATTTTAAATTTAAATCTTCCAATTGTTTGGTAGTGATAAATCAAAATATTTTTTTTATTTCCAGGATCAGAAAATATACGACGTCCCATACGAAACACCACGTCTTCCCACTCCAGAAGTTCAAAAAACAGAGTTCCAGAAGTTAAGAGAGAACTTTGAAAATGCAGTGCTGAACCAGAAAACAGATGGAGAGAAAGAAAAGCAACCACTTAAACCAATTTTAAGTGGAAAAGTCTGGAAGTCAACAGAGAATGTTTCAAATGATTTCAAAGTTCTACAGAAGAACATGGAGAAGAAATTCGCGACTGAAACCAAGAAGTATAAAAAGAACGACAGCAAATTAGCCTTCAGTGTTCCCAAAAGAGATGCTCAACTAGACGTGGATAGAGAGAATGTAAGTATTATTATAGGTTTTATATTTAATTACACGTTTCATGATTTTACGTTTTAACGTTTAGTATAGATTTCTCAGAGATGAGATATTTTCCCGCAGTAAAATGTATCGTATATGTTGGCGCGGATAGCCGGCTATCATCATACCAAATTTCATCAAAACTGTCCACTGCTTTTCTCGTGATGTGGTAACAGACAGACAGACAGACAGACACAAATTCTAAATACTATAGATTCGGACTCTGTATCGATAATAATGACTATTTCAATAAGATTTCCCAAAAAATATTTAATGTATAGACTAGCGGAATCCGGTAAGTAGACGTTGTCCTGCCTATCGGTTTATTTAAAAATTCTGAATCTCGTCAACAGTGTGAACTACCGTTCCAACTACCTAAAGCAAAAAACAAACATTTTATCAAATATACAAAAATTATATAATATACAAAATATTTATCAAAATTATTCAATCTGTTCCGGATAAAAGAATTACGAACATACACACCGAAGTATTTTTTATAGGTATACAAGACTTAGGGATTTCGCGTTTTTATAACCGAAGGAAATGGATTTCAACCCTGAGTCTCCTCCATGTGCCATTTAAATGTGATTACCATTTGTTATTATGGTGAAAGAAAACATCGTGAGGAAACCTGCGCGTCTGACTGAACTTAACTAGTTTTCGTAAGACTTGTGAAGTCTGCTAACCCACTGCACAGTGGTGGACTTTGTCCTATATCCCCTCTCTTATTGAGGGAATCCCCGTGCCCAGCAATGGGACGATAATATAACTGAATATGATTCAATACTATTATTTTACAACGTCCACGGTCAACAAAAATGACTTAAAAATCAGTTTCCGGTTTATGAGTACTAAAACTTTAGACATCACTGAGTATGTACTATGTACTCTACTCAAGATTGAACTTACGACCTTTACATTGCCATGTCCGAAAACGGTTGGGTTGTTGCGTCTATGTTTTATTTGATATCATTGTCTTAATGAGCATCAGTATAAGAAATAGACGTACAATTTGCTTATACTAAAATGTATTTTACGTCATACAAAATAAGGTTGAAACATAAACACGAGTGTGTGCAACTTAACAACCATGAAAGAAATGGTAATAGGAATTTTCGATGAGAGCGACAGAGACAGCGATATACTATCACTCAGTCTAATTGTTTGGAGTAGAGATGAGGCCAAAAGTGTTAAGATGTTTTTTTTTTAATTTTGACACTTGTCTTGTCATTTCGTGTTCGTCTGTATGTAGGTTTTTTTTATTATCATCTTTAATCTATTTTACAAGAGATTCTAATTTGTGAATAATACTTTTATAAAACTTTATTTAATAAAAGACCTATATAAAATAATGTACATATTAGTATAAAAAATACGTCGAATTTCTTGTTTAAAATATAAGAAAAATTTCAAACCAAACATGGAAGAATTATTATAGGTTAATTCGACATCGACATTCAACATTTTTTTTTAAATATATTAAGTGCTTATAGGTTAAATAAAAATATTTAGCCAATGTTACCAGACTTTCAAAAGTGTTTGCGTAATCATATACATAATTGCGAATTTAAATCGTTAAAAGTTATTTAATACTGCTTTCTTTGGATGTTGGTTAACCCTGACCGAGTTGTGAAGTCCTTGATGGAAGTCAGGCAAAAAGATTTTAATAATACCCAAATATGTTAAAAATTTATGTTTTTTAGTGCCAGCAAATTTATTTACTTACAATTTTTATGGCAATAAATGTTTTTGGCCGACTGCGCGACGTAAAGGAGTGTAATGTGTTTATCAGTCTATGTATGTTTGTTCCTATCTATGTGGCGTTCTAGACCGTGGGCCGATTTTGATGATTCATGCATCGTTAGATTCGTCTTGATAATGCGAGTGACATATTCTATATAAAAATAGTTAAAAATTAAAATGTTTTTGGGGCGCCAATTTGTGCGTCTTAAAAAAAATCTTCCGAACCAATCGAGTAGGGTATCAAAATAAAGGTTTTTGAGAGGCGATCACAAAAATATAAACACCTTATATGTTTAAAAGTAAATTAACTTCAAATGTCTAATTGGCACTAAATGTAACATCAAGTGTTTAATTGGCAAAAACTAAAAAGCTGTAAATAAAAAAATATATAAACATAAAAAAACCCGACTGCATAAAAGCTAACTAAAAAGATACAAACAAGTTGACGATGGGTTATAGTATTATGCAGTCGAAGACATACATGCACATATATCTCGCGGTAAGGATGAAACGTCGTAATAATGTTAGAAATGATTCACACATGAAAATATCAGAGGTGCGAGACCCGGGATTTGAACTCGCTTCAGTTTTCCAGGCGAACGCGTTACCACTGGTCTACCACTGCCTTCCAGAATGGTTACAAGCTATAATTTATGAATATTATAATATATTTAAGGAACTTTTATGGCTAATAAATCCACATAAGCTAAAATCGATCGAACTTTCTCATCTCTATTATGGCTAAAGTACCAAATCTATATCAGTGTTTTAGAAATTTTGATTACTTTAAATTTCGCGACAAACAATCATTTCAGACCTACTTTTATTGTTAACCGTACTTGCATACATACATACATAGTACGTACAGTCTATTATCTCTGACTCACGTAAAAATGGCACGGAATATCTATAGCGTGGGGCTACATGACGTCGTTCTGATTTAAATAATTAAAAAATAATGCTTTATATGTGTTTATGTTTTAAGATTTCATAATATAAAAAAGTTTTCAGTATATTGTTTAGAAATATTGAAAATTAGTGAGGAATATCGAAAAAGATCTAGTTATATGTATGTATGTACTTGCGGCTTACCCTCGTTTCGCTCGGGTTCGTCCCTAGTTACGCTTTAACGGTTAGTATGAAATAGATAAACTAAGTATATATTATATTACTGCTCCGCTCCCTTTGGTAGTAGCATGATGATATATAGCCTATAGCCTTCCTCAATAAACGGGCCATCTAATACAAAAATATTTTTTCAAATCGGATTAGTAGTTCCTGAGATTAACGAACAAACAGACAAACTATGCCTCTTTATAATATTAGTATGTATATATATATATATATATATATATATATATATATATATATATATATATATATATATATATATATAAAACTAGCTGACCAAAATACGTTGTCTTGTTCAAATTTCGGTACGTTTGTTAAACTTTGAGTTCATAAAAAAAACAGTTCTAACAAGCACTTTCAGTTTTTTCTCTAATTTCCCATTTCTCGAGCAGCTTTTTAATATATTTTTTCTATCCTACAATCTATTTACATAATAAGTTTTTAAATTTTCCATAATTGTATAATAATAACACTACGGGACTTAAACGCGTCAATTCGTTAGTGGCTAAATACATTTATCCCGACGTTTCGACTAGGTTTCACCAGCCTTGGTCACGGGTAGACTGTTTACAATTTACATATTATAAATTAAAAAAAAAAACCTCTACGCAAATTAATTGTAATTTAACGATTACACTGGCACGTGTGAAGCACTTAATCGAGTAATCATACGCCAATATGCCTTAAATCATTTTGGAAAAGAGCTGATACTTTTACACTGCTGGACCGATATTAACCAAACATAGCTAAGAACCACAAAGAAACTGACTTTCAAATGAAAAAAACCGCATCGAATCGGTCCATCCGTTTGAGAGCCACGATGCCACAGACAGACATCCACGTCAAACTTATAACAGCCTTCATTTTGCGTCGGGGGTTAAAAACAACTTGTAACATGTCATTTGTATCTAACAAATGATCTAATCACATTAATAAAATGACTGATACATTTCTATCGCATTAGTAATGTTTTTTAACATTGTTGATAAATCAAAAAATCTTGATAATAACATACGGTATTTTTGTGTATTCTTATTGAAATTTTGGCAACTTTTGTGTTGAATTTTAAGTAAGGTTGATTATCTATACTTCTATACTACCAGTAACATCATAAAGAGGTAGTTTGTGAATTGTGAGTTTGTGACGTTGTAGGGGGTAATCTCTGGATTTACTAAACCGATTTAGATAAAATTTGGTGAGACTATAGTTTAAACCCCTGGGAAGGACAGAATACTTTTATCCCGGAAATCATTCCTTAAGGGGGTGAAAATGGGAATGAAAGTTTGTATGGGGAATCAAGCTAGGGACGAACCCGAGCGAAGCGAGGGTGAGTCGCTAGTATTTAAACAAAATGTTTTAAATCAACATCAATCAATCATTGTTATCTAAATTAAATATTTATAAGCACTGTTTATTTAATTATCTAATGAGTCACTCCGATATTATAAAAGAATGAACTTTTATTTCAATAATGAGATGAACAAAGAAATTACTCGTTTTCATTATAATAGTACGACTAATTAGTTATCGCCCACACAAATGATATTTTCCTCTAAAATGCCTTCAGAAAAACACCATGTGAACCCACCATAATAAAACCCAAGGATTCTAACTCGCTTAGTTGAAAACGGTTCGCTGGACAGACATGTCTTCAGCGCCATTTCGTAAAAAAAACAGCTAAAACACACCTAAATGTCACTGTGTTATTTTTTAAATGTCAAACTTTTTGGAAAGTAGGCAAAGGTATATAATTTTAGGGTTTACTAAAATAGTGTAGTGACAGATAATGAATATTATTTTGAATTATAATATATTTTGTGTGTTTGTGTATGAATTAAAAATGTGTGAAAAACAACGCGATCAAAGATTAAAAGTGACGTGATTTCAATTATTACATTTAGATGTTTTAAATGTTGTGAAGGAAACGTGATTGCATGAAATAATAACAATGGAGTCGATTGTTTGAAAACTTGTATTTATGTGAGTATAAACGATCACGTGTTACGTTATTTTGCTAATAATAATGTGAGATGATAATGGTTTAGGTATGTTGTGAAATGTGGTTTGCTGTTACTGCTCAAGTCACAGGTTCGATTCTTGCTAAGAGTAATTATTTTGTATTGATTATACATACTACCAGTGGCGTAACTAGCCTTTTTGAGCCCTAATGCAAAAAAAATTTTGAAAACGAATGTGGTCCACTTAGACAATTTTCGAACTCCACACTTTTTTCAAACCGCTCTCACGGAAGAACGGGTAGAATAAAAATTTAATAAAAAGCTGAGCTTACATGACCATTCGTCGTTTTATAGAACATAGGTAAGATCACATTCCTCCTCCATCATGTTCCTTGTAAAAAATAATATGCGCAGGACATTTTTTCTTGCGATTTCTTTAACCTCTATAAAGGTCGTCCTCGAAAGAATGTTTTGAAATAAAAGAGTCGTTTGTGGCCCGCTGGGCCCCCATGCATCAGGGGCCCCATGCGACCGCATTGGTTGCATTGACATAGCTACACCACTACATATGTCACTCTTTCGGCATTTATAGGTCAACCCTTGCTAACTAAATGTATGATGTTAAAAAATGTTATACATCACGTTTTCGTTATGTCGGCTCTTTTGATAAAGAAATTTTAGCTGTCGTTTGTCTCATCGTCTTATTTGATGATTTTCCTTCTTCTTCTAATACTTCCTTCTGTTCTAATTGAAATTACATAGAAGGTACCTTCCCAAACCGTATCATAAACTATATAATAGATTTTTTTTATCAAAATTGTCCCAGCAATTATAACGTAATGAGTGATCTGTCGCACTGTGTGATATGAATGTTGTTTTAGCATATTATCTAATATAAACTTTGGAAAAAATATTTAGGCACAACTTTGACCTCGATACAATTTTATTATAGACTAGCATTTGCCGGCGGATTCGTCTGCGTTTTTTGTTTGGTATATAATTGTTTCGTAATTAAAAGTCGTAGGAAGTCGTGTAGTTAGATATAGCATCAGTATCAGTATTCCCAATAAATCTAATAAATAAATATCTGATATGACTGTGTTTGTGGTCGCATTCCTTCAAAACGGCTCGACCGATTTGTATGATTTTTTTTTTGGTATAGGTATTTGGTAGGTATGAGAATAGGCCGTAAAGTATTTTTCACCCTCCTACCCCCACCCCCCTATTTTTTTAATCGCGATTTTAGTATTTTTGTATGAACAATATGTAAATAATTTAATAATTCATCCGAATTCGCCTGAAACCTTCGCAGGCGTATACAGAATAATCCACCAGAGTTTCATCACAATCGAATTAAATGGTTTGGAAACGCATAGAAGACAAACATACGAACATTCAGTTTTATTTATATATAGATAGATACATAAAACAAGACTTCTAGTAGTGGAGAAGAACACAATAGCAAAATGATTATAATTATATAGCACGAGAAAAAATGTGACGAGAACTAGCGCTACCTATTTTTCTATGTATGTATCTACTATAATCTTCCATTCATTTACATATAATATAGTAAGTAACAAGGTGGTTTGTACGCTGCGTTGATTTGCTTTTGAATATGTTTATTAGATATATCCATACTAATATTGTAAACTAGCGACTCAGCCTCGGTCTTCTCGGGTTCGTCCCTTGGTACGTTTAAAGGATTGGTATAGATTTTTCAGAGATGAGATATTTTTCCGCAGTAAAAAGTATCCTATATGGTGACCCGGATAACCAGCTATCATTATACCAAATTTCATCAAAATCTGTCCAGTGATTTTTTCGTGATGCGATCACAGACAAAAATTCTAAAAACTATAGATTCGGTCTCTATATCGATAATAATGTCTATTTCAATAAGATTTTCCAAAAAATAATTAATGTACAGATTCGGCTCAGTTACAATTTTATTATATGTATAGAAGATAACCTCTAAGAAAAGATTGTTTTTTTTTTTCATTTAAGACACAGCAGATAAAAATAATATGAAAAATGTTATTTTAATTAAAATAAGCTACCGGCTGGAGCCGGCGTAGGTCACACGCAAATCCGCCATTAGAAGCCACTATAAAAAGTAGTTTAATAGGTTATGTTGATGCGTATTAAATTGCACGAATATGAAAGCTGGTTGGTTTATAGATCGTGGGTTCGACACTGGACTAGTGTCTTTTATTATAGGCTTTTTTTATTTACCTACATCGCTTTTTGTCATATATCTATCTTTGCGTCGCTCGTCCTTTTGGTTACTATTTAACCGATTTTGATGAAACTTTACTTCTGACAGCGGGTCCCAATAATGTTTTTATCTGCGGTTTTCCTTAATTAAAAAAAATGACATTAACTCCATACAAAATCTAGTATGTATTATAAAAATATTAGAAATGTGAAAGTGTGTTTGTTTGTTTGTCCTTCTTTCACGTCGAAACGGAGTGATGGATTGGCGTGATTTTTAGTGTGGAGATAGAGAGCTGGAGAGTGACATAGGCTACTTTTTACCGCGGGAGATCATCTAATACCCACGGGAAAACACTTTATAATACAATCCAAAAAATATTTATAATCAGAATGACTTGAAACTTGGTATTAATGCTCTTCAATAAAATTAAATAAATACGTGTTTTAGCATTTTTCAAAATTCATTCTATAAGGGGGTAAAATATTTGATGAAAGTTTTTATGAAACTACCTTTCTAGAGATTTTTTTGTAGTCTTAGAGCGAACGAAGCCGCAGGTTCTGCTAGTGTATTATAAATGCGAAAGTTTGTATGAAGCAGTAACAAACTCGTGTAGGTATGTTTATCACTCCATTGTTCTGAAACTACTGGAGTACACAAATAGACTACGACCTAGTGTAATACATAGGTTACTCTTAGGTGCCTTACTTTTTACTTTGCCTAATTGCCTCGGCGGTGTAGTGGCTAGCATGTACGGCTGCACACCCGGAGGTCCTGGGTTCGAGTCCCGGGTCGGGCCAAGTTTAGTTACTGAGTCTTTCTGTATAGTAAGCCTCAATAACAGCCCGGAATTGGGAAGTTGGCGATGTTTCACCCCCGTGCCTCGGAGAGCACGTGAAGCCGTCAGTCCTGCGCCTTAACTCTCACCGGTCGTGTCGAGCAGTCGTCCCACCGGAGTATGAGAGTGACAGAAATAGAGAGTGCACGTTGTGTCTGCGCGTACACTTGTGCACTATAATATCTCCTGCGCAGTTGGCTAGTCTCAATAAGATGGGCCGCCGTGGCCGGAATCGGTCAGGAGAACATCATCATCATCACTCTTAAGTACCTAGATAATCGCTAGAAAGATAGGTTTTTGCAGGAGATCCCAACCAGGGTATTCCCTGGTTCTAAACTAACCAGTTTTCATATTCATGCAATTTAACATTGATCTTTTTTTTTAAACTATAGGCAACTCTCCCTGACTTACCATATAAATATAAATAAATAAAAATCGCTAAAATAATATCTTTTATTATATAATAATAATAAAAAAAATTAAAGGGGGACATGAAAATATTTTTTATATATGAGACTCAACAGAATAAATTTGGGCAGCCCTGAGTTATTGGGATCTGCCTTAAAACAGTAGTGATGGTGGTTATGTCTGATACTCAAATAAAAAATCCATTTAAAAATCAACATCCTTAGATAACAATGTAATTTTAAACAAACAAAAGTACGTACGAGGCCATTTTCACTCACAACTGATAAGAGCACTGAGATAAGGAAGATGACGTCACAGCGATGATGTCATCAGTGAAGCCTGACTCTGAGAACTTAATTGGCTTTTAACCTTTGTCCTTTGAAGGCCTGGGCTTAGAGCTTGAAACTTATATAACTTATTTTTAACCCCCGACGCAAAAAGAGGGGTGTTATAAGTTTGACGTCGATGTCTGTCTCTCTGTGTGTGTGTCTGTCTGTCTGTAGCATCGTAGCTCTCAAACGGATGGACCGATTGCGATGCGGTTTTTTTCATTTAAAGCCAGTTTCTTTGCGGTGGTTCTTAGCTATGTTTGGTTAATATCGGTCCAGCAGTGTAAGAGTATCAGCTCTTTTCCAAAATGATGTAATGCATTTTGGCGTATGATTATACGGTTAAGTGCTTCACGCGTGCCAGTGTAATCGATAAATGACAATTAATTTGCGTAGGGGGGTTTTTTAAATATTTAATTTATAATTATCAGCCATAGGTTATATCTAGAAATATAGGTAGGTACAGAACTGAGTTTGTTATAATCGACTTTAATAAGGAAGATTTACTTTTTTTTAAGTAGCTTTTGTGATAGCTTTTTCTCTTCTTTTCTATTGTTTTGTCTACTTTAACTTGATATTTAAAAGAGCAACTCAATTTTCTTGACGATTCTTCTCAGCAGAACTGCCTCACAAGTCGGTGGTAGCTTCCACACGTACTGACTACACTGACGCTCTTTAAATTAAATTGACGATTCAAAGGTGTATAAGTCTAATTGAATAAAGCTTAATTTCATATTGTGAACTCTTTTATAATGAAAAGGTTTCTATTTTGGTTTGATGGGTATAAAAAAAAAACAAAAAAAACAGTTCTAATAGTGAAAAATTACTTCTGAAGTGTGTTGGTGAAAGGTAAGGAAATGGTTTTATCAACTTTTAGTTCACACTAGCGACTCACCCTCGCTCCGCTCGGGTTCATCCCTAGATACATTTTAACGTTTAGATTAGATTTCTTAGACGTGAGATATTTTCCCGTAGTAAAAACTCCTATATGTTGCCCTGGATAACCAGCTATCATCATACCAAATTTCATCAAAATCTGTCCAGTGGTTTTCTCGTGATGCGTTTCCAGACAAACAGGCAAAAATTATATAAATTCTTATAACTATATAGATAATAATATTTTCCAAAAAATATTTCATGTGCAGATTCGACTCGTTTAGAATTTTATTATATGTATAGATGTCGTTGTCACAGAAATAATATACATAAGTTTACAAAATTTCAGCCCAATTGGATACTATTTGGATGGGTGAAATTTTTACAATGAACAACTTACATACGAACATTGGAAGTCAATATAAAGCTTGTAAAAATAACAGCGTTTTGTTTCCCATTATTTTCAAATAGGCATACCTATTTTCCATCCATGAGTCATGGTGTAGTCTAGGTCATGGGTTTGTGACGTGACCTATATGTTAATTATAGCCATGGTGACTCCCAGTTCTAGCGAAAATGTTATTTGTACCACATTACCATAAAGCATGGCTTTATATAGCGCCAAACTTAGACAAATCATAACAACCAATAATCTATACAAATAAATAGAATTGAAATGTTTGTTCATGACGTCAAAGTAACGGCATTTTACAAAATGCCTATTAAAGTATATACGGTATTTATAAGAAAAAAAAATCTTATTTTTTTGCTTGTTTGTTTGTTCCGGCTAATCTCTGATATGGCCGGACCAATTTTGACAAGAATTTCACTAGCAGGTAGCTGATGTTATAAGAAGTTACTTAAGACTACTTTTATTTTAGATAAAGAATCAGGATTCCGCGTAATAAAATTAAAAACCCATGAAATTGTGAACAATTAAGTCGCTAGTTTATAATGTAATTATTTGACACTACTTAGTAAGGAAGGCAATGGTAGCCTAGTGGTAACGCGCTCGCTTGGGAACCGAGTGAAGCGGGTTCAAATCCCGGGTCTCGCACCACTGATATTTACATGTGCCAATCATTTCTAACTATGATTACCACTTGCCTTACGGTGAAGGAAAACATCGTGAGGAAACCTGTATGTCTGAGAAAACCTAGCAAGTTTTTCGAAAGACATGCTCAGTCCGCCCGCACTTGGCCAGCGTGGTGGACTATGGCCTGATCCTCCTCGTATTGAAGGGAGGCCCACCCCCAGCAGTGGGACATTAAAAAGGGCTGAATACATACATACATACTTAGTACAGGAGTCGCCATACTAAGACAGCTAATAATAACTAATCTATACATATAATAAAATTGTAACCAAGCCGAATCTGTACATTAAATATTTTTAGGAAAATCTTATTCAAATAAACATTATTATCGATACAGAGGCCGAATCTATAGTTTTTAGAATTTTTGTCTGTCTGTCTCTGTCTGTCTGTGTGTCTGTTACCGCATCACGAGGAAACTACTGGACAGATTTTGATGAAATTTAGTATGGTGATAGCTGATTATCCGGGTCAACATATAGGATACTTTTTACCGCGGGAAAATGTTTCATTTCTGAGAAAAAATACAAAAACTGTAATGTAAGAGTATGTTAATATGTAAAATCTAAGAATTTGGTTTTTGGTCATCTGAACGCGGGCGGAGCCGCGGGCAATGCTTAACTAATAATAAAATATAGGTATACGTCGCAGATTTATTATGAAATCTTTTGTTATTATATAACGAGGATCATACAAGTATGTTAGGTTATCTGGCCTTCCGCCGAGAACATCAAACGTATTTATACTTCGCACGACTATATATTTGAAATTTAACCTGATTATAGTGTAATCATTCTTTGACCAATATCGATAGAGTTTTTTTTTTAATAAAAATCGATTCTTTTTTAAATTTATTTATTGGTTATATTTAATACTAGCATTGCCCGTGGCTCCACCCGCATTCAGATTACTAAAAACCAAATTCTATCAACCAACGATGGCAGCCAATTATTTTTTCATGCACCCCCACGATATGGATATCCAATGAATGGGTTTGCTGAGAAGAATACGAATAAATACCTCAAAAATAAAAAATAAACTTTAAATTAAATCAAACCCATTTATTTATTATTATTATTACATTACACAATCTATATGATATAAAAGCTGGTTTTAAAAAATGTCATTTTAATATTATATTATTTGAATCATGTATGTATATTGTGATGATATTCTCCTGACCGATTCCGGCCACGGCGGCCAATCTCATTGAGACTAGCCAACTGCGCAGGAGATATTATAGTGCACAAGTGTACGCGCAGACACAACGTGCACTCTCTATTCCTGTCACTCTCATACTCTGGTGGGACGACCACTCGACGAGTTAAGGCGCAGGACCCACGACTTTACGTGCTCTCCGAGGCACGGGGGTGAGACACAGCCATCTTCCCAACTCCGGGCTGTTACTGAGGCTTACTATACAGAAAGACTCAATATCTAAACTTGGCTTGACCGGGACTCGAACCCAGGACCTCCGGGTGTGCAGCCGTACATGCTAGCCACTACACCTCCGAGGCAGTATGTATATTGTATATATAGTATATAGATATTCCTTAATTTAAGCGAAATTAGATTAAGAAATGTATGAAATACGTATCATGTAACATCTTTATACTATTGGAGAGAGGAACCTCACTTCTTCGCCGTTTTTCCTTGAAGAGAAATCGTTGTTGTAAAAATGTACCTAGGCACTTGTTTGTTTCATCATTTTTGACCTCTCATTACACAGTCGAGAAAAATTAGCAATCTCTCCAATTAAGATAGTGTCGGCACATATGAAAAGATTTTGTTTCGGTGTCACAAGGCGTCCCACTGTCTGTAGGCTCAATGTTTTGGGTCGTGTTGATTATATAGTGATGCGTATTGTGTATCGATATCTAATAAACAGAACCCTTCGTATTGGTTTCGTCACGTTCGGGTTATAAGTGTATCGATATATTTTAAGTTTTAAGTTAAATGTAAGAAATCGATTTTAATCTACATCTATTTTGTGTTTATTCGAATAACTATCAGATGATTTAATATAATCGAGTTAATTCATTGGAGGCAGGAGATGGATGGTGGAACTATTCAATTCAGTTCTTTTGTTCAGTGGCTTTTAAAAGTACCATTTGGACACAATTTATTTCGCTAATGTCTCCTAGAATGGAGAAGACACGTTATGTATGGACTAACCGGTAACAAACACATAACCCTCTTTTGGGTTTTGCCGCAGTCGAGGAAAAAGAGAAAAGGCATAAGACCTGACATGTAAAAACGGAGTAATTCGTTGTAAAAGTAGGACCGACAACGTGTTTTATTAGTTTTTTCAGTCAACCTTGCTTCGATAGATTATTAGATTGTTTTTTTTTTAATAAATAAAAATAGCTAATGGATTTTATTATAATAAAGGAAATTTTAAATAAGCTTATATTATGCTATCCTTCTTCAATGATAAAAAAAGAACTAATGTTCATTTTCTTCTTACAAAAAAAAAATATTTTTTAAAGAATGTTGTTATAAATAATTTTACTTATTCTTTAAAGAAGTCGAAAATCGTAGCATAAACAGCAAATCACGCTACTATTTTGAACTTTAATACTTGATTTGGTCATTCAGTCAGTCTGAGATGTGTACGTTTTATGCAAATGTCAAAAAAAAATATGTGAAAGTCACGCACATACAATCATACAAGCTTTGGCTTTTATAATAGTAATTTGATAAATATAGATAAATCAAACGTCTGTCCAGATATTGATAGGTTCAATGATAAAGTAAGAATTTGACTCATAAATAATATAAATTCAGATTTCTACAACAATATGCCGCAAACATCTAAGGCAAATCAATTATTGCAACGTCCTTTATCTATCGATGTATTGCACATCACTAATTGACGTTATCATAATTATTGTTTGTACAATGTTTTGTGACCTAGCTGTGATTGCGTGGACGGTGTTATGCGTAAATGAGACAGAATTTACTTATATATCCTAATTATTATAGGTAGAGTTTGTTTGTTTGAACGTGCTAATCTCAGGAACTACTAATCCGATTTTAAAAATTCTATTTGCATTAGATAGCCCGTTTATTGAGGAAGGCTATAGGCTATATATCATTAAGCTACTGGCCAAGGGAGCGGAGCAGTAATCATAAATGTCAACAAATCAGGCAGATTTTCATACATTATTGTAAAACTGATGTTTATAATATTTTTAAGTGCTTTAAGCTCAGAAACTACTGAAACAATTTCATAAATGCCTTTTGCATACAGCCAAAGAGTTTTTTTTTGTAGTTTTAGCGCGAGCGAAGCTGCGGGTTCTGCTAGTGCTTAATAAGATATTATCTGTTCACTAGTGTTTGCTCCGCTCGTGGTAGGTCGATAATAATAACGTTCACATCCTTAATATATCAATTACACTAAATTATACGTGAGAATGAAATTGCATTCCCATTAGCACTTTTATTTTCCGCTAGTTCTTCTGTTAGAAAAACATGGAAGTTCGACTATGACCTATGTAAGTCATAGTGTATCCGTATAATAAATTTCATCCAAAGCGGTCCAGCTGTTTCTAAGTGAAGGAGTATCAAACACAATATTATTTTATAATAATAACGACCTCGCGACCGACTTCGACCAGTCTCATTGAGACCAGGCATCTGCGCGTGAGATATTATAGTGTAGCGCGTGTACGCGCAGACACAACGTGCACTCTCTATTCCTGTCACTCTCATACTCCGGTGGGACGATACGAGACACGACCGGTGAGAGTTAAGTCGCAGGACAGACGGCTTTACGTGCTCTCCGAGGCACGGCGGCGCAACATCGCCAACTTCCAAGCTCCGGGCTGTTACTGAAACTTACTAAACAGAATGACTCAATAACAAAACTTGGCCCGACCCGGGACTCGAACCTAGGACCTCTCGATGTGCAGCCGTACATGCTAGCCAAAACAACACCGAGGCAGAGCATTTTATAATATTAGCGTGATAAATAGTTCACTACAGTATAACACCATCCTAATTATTATCAATAATAAGATGTTTCTTAATATTCAAATTAGTACACTCCCACTGGCCAACAGGACGTGTTATAACAATAAGTGCGCCCGAAAATCAGTACTTTTAGTACAAATTTCTTATATAATTTAGTTTATTTTAATTTAATTAATTGTTCTGTGTTAATGAATCGTCCAAAATGTTGTTCCAAGGTGATTATTACGTTATTGTGTTGTAATTGTAGTGATGAAGGAATGATGACCACGTGGTCTGATAAGTATGATAGCGATAGAGTTAGTTTAAAAGTTTCACTTAAATTAGTTTAGTGGTTATTACGCCTATGTACTAAAAATACGTATTGTGTAATATGTATGTATGAATGCATATTGTGTTTGTGTATATCTCATACAAATATTTTTGTTTTTGTTGTGTTAATTAAGATAGACATATATATATATATATATATATATATATATATATATATATATATATATATATATATATATATGTAACATATATGTATATGTTTTCTTTTTTATTGAGTTGGTTTTGTTTTGTTTTATACACACATATGTACATAATATTCATATTTCCACACAAAAATATAATACTAGCGACTCACCCTCGCTTCGCTCGGGTTCGTCCCTAACTTGATTCCCCGTACAAACTTTCATCCCCATTTCCACTCACTTAAGGGATGATTTCCGGGATAAAAAGTATCCTATGTCCTTCCCAGGGTCTCAAACTACCTTCTTACCAAATTTCATCTGAATCGGTTCAGTAGATCCAGAGATTATTCCCTACAACGTCACAAACTCGCAATCTCACAAACTCACAAACTCACAAACTTTACCTCTTTATAATATTAGTATAGATAATAAATGTGACAGTATGTTTGTTTGTCTTTGTTTCACGTCGACATGGAGTGACGGATTGGTGTGATTTTTTGTGTGGAGAGAGTTTGGAGGGCTGGAGAGTGACATAGGCTACTTTTTACCGCGGAAGATCATCTCATTTCCGCGGGAAAACACGTTATAATACAACCCACAATAACTCATCATACCCATATACATTATCTATATAATATATATATATATATATATATATATATATATATATATATATATATATATATATATATATATATATATATATATATATATATGGGTATAGACTAATCTATCTATTCCACACTACCCGATAAAACGTACCTATTGACGAACCCGAGCGAAGCGAGTGTGAGTCGCTTTTATATTATATATGTATATTGTTTTACAAATATATATGTTACAGTAACATATATGTATTATATTTAGTTAAATAAAAAAATTCTTAACAATGTAGGTACTTTCATTTTGTTTGTTGCTTCAAATATGTAAAAATGTATGAACGTAATATATGGAAAATATTATGTTATGCACTAAAGAGGCTTCATGAGATAAGATGATGATCAAAACACTTTTTTTATGCTAAGTATTAGTAAATAGCTATAATATAAACAATCAACCGCATTTTCTTAATAATAATCAATCTATTTAAAAAAAACTTCTCTTTTCCAGTTGAATCGTCTTATGTCAGAAATCTACGAAACAGTAAAGGCTGCGTGCAATATGGACGAGAATAAACCGGGAAGCTTTCCCACAGATCTCTCTGATGCTGCTAGTGAAGGTTAGTAGACCACAGTAGACCGCAGTAGACTGTAGAGATGGTATTTCACCTTAAAAGAAATATGAAGTGTAACTACATATATTATTTATAAAAAAATAATAAAACCAATAATTTTGATATAAATTACTAATAATGTTCGCAAATTTCCGAACAAAAAAATCATTATCTTGTTTTGTTAATAAAAATCATATTATGCATAATAAAAAAAAAAACAAAATATTCTTATCTATATTTAAACTATTAACAAATAATAATCGACCAGTCCACGCGTTAGTTAAACAAATGGAAAGGCAATTTAAAAAAATAATATTAATGGTTTTTTTTATTTATTTTTTTGTAAGAAAGTGTGTTTGTTTGTTTATATTACTATTATTTCGAGGTAATTAATACTTTGTGCACCTTTCTTCTGTTTTACTACCGTGAGTTAAATCAAAGGCAATCGTTTGCACATCCGCTATATAATTATAAGGACTTAATATTTAATCTATATCAATTATTTAAGAAATAAAGTAGTATTTAATAAAAAAAAAATAACTTAACCGTATTTTTTTCAGAATCAGTAACACTCACAAGAAGTTTGACAGAGAAACGAAAGAACTACGTGCGACGTGTGTCTTCCAGGGTAGCGTATTTGGACCAAAATGTTAAATCTAGAAGATTCCGACACCAAACATCTATATGTTCATACAAATCGGAAATAATAGACAATCCCTATTCAACGTTTCGCTCTTGGAAAAGTTTCAGGACATCCCAAAGTAACTTGACCAAAGACAAAATGGACAGACACGACTCGACAGATTCGAAAGTCAATCTGACAGATTCATCAGGAAATATATTGTCTATGAACGCTAGTGATGAGTCCATCGATAATTTGAGTATCGATGAAAAGGCTGGATGTGTGGATATCGATTTGCCTTTTGAGCCTAGAGAGAAAGGGCTGTTTAATGTTTGTCTGTTGGTTGGACTGAATTACATGACAGGGGAGGCTTATGTCAAAAGCGTTTTTCCCAGTCAGGTGAGGAGTTTTTTTTTATATATGTAATTCTTTTCCATAGCATTGGTAGAATGGTTAAATTTTAATTGTTTTGAGAAACATGCTTATTTTGAGAGATTCAGTAAGGAGTTATGGTCGCAAATATTATAAATTATTTACCGTTTGTTTCCAAACTAAATAAATATATATAAATTATTAAGTGGAAGAAATCTTTTTTATTCTCATATTTTTTCTTCTTCCAGGTCCAAGTACCACCGCACATAGAGAACTTAATATTCCCAGAGACGATCAGTTCCAAAAATGTTGAAGAGTGGGCGACGGAGAAGACTGCACAGTGCTACTCTCTAGTCCTCACTGATGAGAGAGGAGAGAGATCTTATGGGTGAGTTGAGAAATAGAAGGAAAGGGTATCTAGTGTATATGTTGGGACATTAACACACAGCACCATCTAGTTCCATGGTAAGCTACGAGGCTTGTGTTATGGATACCAGATAGTTGATACACTACACATATATAACTTTAAATACACACATATTATAAATATGAACACCCATGACTGGAGTACAAACATTCGTGCTCATCACACAAATAGAAACTTCCCAATACAAACTGTCATCCCCATTTTCACCCCATTAAGGAATGATTTCCGGGATAAAAAGTATCCTATGTCCTTCCCCGGTTCTCAAACTATCTTCTCACTAAATTTCATATAAATCGGTTCATTAGATCCAGAGATTACCCTCTACTACATCACAAACTCACAATCTCACCATCTCACAAACTTTACCTATTTATAATAATAGTATAGATAATATATGAATATGCATTTAGTAATAAGCTGTTATTTTGATATTACAAACGGACGCTTCAATTTTATTTGTATTAGATAAAATTATTTATTTAACTTTCGTTTCAGGTACTGCCGTCGTGTGTTGCCGGAGGGTGCAACAACATGTCTACCACTCTGCTACTGCTTGATAGGGAAATACAGAGCGCCTGGTTTCTATTACAAGGTATTTTTTTTTATTAAAGAAATATATTTTTCTTTGCTTTAAATCACTTAAATCATGTAACTATCCTAACTTAATCATAGAGTATGCACATGGGAAGAAGCGGGCCATCCCCAACACAAGTGTCCCTCGGTTTACTTACTGGGAAGACTCGAACACAAAATGTAAATAAAAATGATTAAGAAATAAAAACTATTTATTTATTTTTTATTTTTTTTATATATTTTCCCTCTCTTTCTCTCTTTGTTTACTATTTATTACTATATACAATGTTACATAAATGATTGTTTAACATTTTATATAAATAATTATTTTTTTTTATTTTTGAGGGTTTATTGAACAAATAAACATATATTTGTTATTTATATAAAGGAGAGGGTTCTTTTTTATAGAAATTTTGTTTTGATCATTCTATATTATTTTTTAAGTTGTTTAATTTATCCATATAATTAAAAAAAATAATAAAAAAAAACAATTCTTTCAGATTTTACAAGAAATAGAAACACACCACGGCGATTCAGAAGTAGAGATCGATAAAATTCTACAACAACTATTCGAAACCGACTTTCCATATCCCGGAGAGCAGATTTCCATCAAATATACAAATGACAAAGACATTTCAAGAAATTCTATAAGTTTAGGAGATATTCACAAATGTAAAACCATGCCGGATCCGAGAAGGAATGAGAGTACAATGAATGTTAGCGTACGGAAAGAGAGTTTGGATAAAGAGAGAACGGAGAAAGCAGAGAGTTTGGTATTAGCTGATGATGTCCACGAATTGCCAGAATATTACGATTTGGAAAATAACAATCGGCCGAAACGTGTTGTTGTTAATATGGAGAGGCATAGGTGAGTTTTTTTTAATGGAGAATTTAAAATACTATAGGAAAATATCTAAGCATGATACCGACTGTTACTAATGTAAGAATTTGTTTGTGTGTATGTTTGTCACTCATTCACCTAAACAGCTGGATGAGGCATTTGTACTAGTATAGTAAATAGTACCTCATTTTTTTTTCAAAAAAGACACCTACACCTATATAAATAACCTTAAAACGCAAAACCTTATCTAAATACAAAGTTTAATCCAAATCGGTACAGCCATTTCTCGATGTACAAAAACTTCACATACACAAGTAACGTCTCAAAAGTGTCCTCAAAAAGAAGTGCATAATTCGAAATTGTATTGCGCTTTTTTTTTCAAAACTCTTTTATTTATTGTTTTTGTCTCTTGTTTCGTTTAAAAAATTACTTTATGTGGTGTTCGTAAGTTTGAATTTGTGTTTAGACAATTAGAATTTTCGATTTTTGAATTTTATTCTTTGCTTTGACTTAACGTCACATGTCGATGTGACTTTCTGTAGAGATATTTGTTAGGAAATGTATATATATCTATGTTTATATATTAACAGTCTAACAATTCCTTTCAGAACCCATATAATAAAGAGGCCCATCGACCCTCGAGCTGATGAAGACAACATGTCAGTGTTGCTGGACACGTTCGGTGCCAGTCTAGTCCTGAAGGTCTTCGGCTCCCTACTCCTGGAGAGGAAGGTCATTATCATGGGAGAGGAACTGAGGTTAGTGTCTTAATTTTGTTAGTAATTCTAACATTAGCACATATCATAAACTAAGATAAGCCGATTTTCTTTAAAATTTCGTTGGTTTTAATTTTAATTTAAACCTTAATTCTTTTTCTAAAATAAAAGCAGCCTAAGTCATTCCTTATAACATCTGCTATTTTGTGAAAGTCCCGTCAAAATCGGGTTATCTATTTCGAAGATAAGCCGGAACAAACAGACAGACAAAAATTTTAAAAATTGAGTTTTTTTTATTAGTACCGTATATACTTTTATATGCGTTTAGTCAACACATTACAAACGGAGGCTTCAATTTTATTTGTATAGATTAGTGTCTGTTTGTTCGAGTTAATATCAGAAATATATAGATATGCATTTTCATATGGTTTTCACTAATAAATCCTCCATTTATTATTTTTGATTATTTAAGAAGCTTATAGGCTCCATCTATACAATTATTATTATACTAATATTATAAAGAGGTAAAGTTTGTGAGTTTGTGACATTGTAGGGGATAATCTCTGGATCTACTCAACTGATTTAAAGATATAGAAAATTTGGTAAGAAGATAGTTTGATACCCTGGGAAGGACATAGGATTTTTATCCCGGAAATCATCCCTTAAGGGGGTGAAAATGGGGATGAAAGTTTGTATTGGGAAGCAAGCTATAAGTTTTTTATTTATATATTATTATTAATGAATATTTTGTGAAAATAATTATTTAACGGTATGATTATATTTGTGAATTAAGTAGAAAAAAAAATCGACTCTCATAAGTAAATTACACACTTAAAAGTTAATAAAAAGAAAATATAACTACCTTTTTCGATTAATTCGCGGTTTTATTTTGTACTTTGGTTTCGGCCGTCTCAAATGCCTTACAAAACATGGTCACGGGAGAGACTGATTTCGTTTTTTTAATGTCGTTTTTATACAGCATAGTACACAAAAACTACTGATTGGTTTTTAATGAAACTTTACAAATAATATAGTTCATACATCAGAATAGCATATAGGCTATCTTTTATCCCAGAAAATCCTATTCCGTGGGATAGACTTGTTTTTGTATGTCTAGAAGCGAACCAACAACAAATAAATATTTTAAACGTATTCCAGCGTCCTCTCATCGTGTATGGAGGCGCTGCAGAGCGCGCTGTACCCGCTGGTGTGGCAGCAGCCGCTCATCTCCGCCATCCCGGCGCAGATCCAGCGCGACGTGCTCGCCGCGCCGCTGCCCATCCTCGCCGCCATGCTGTGCGACCACACGCCCACGCAGTTTGAGGAGGTTTGGTTTTTTGTTATGTTTTACGGCTGGGAAGGTTGAGCGCCCCTGTCTATGTATACTGGCAACCATTATGATGCTCCGGCCAAGTTTAAGGGGGTTTGCTTTTTGTTGTGTTTTGTGGGTGGGAAGGTTGAGTGCCTATGTGTATACTGGCAACCATTATGGGGCTCCGGCGAAGTTTGGGGAGTTGTTTTTTTTTAATTAAACCTATTTTTCGCGGATTTATTTATTTTTTTGTTCCCGATGTCGAATGCTTTACAGTTTACAGCAATCATGGTGTCCGAGAGACTCCGAAAAAATTTGTCAACATAGTTTTAATTGATATGTCAAATATTCGCGTAATTTAAAGAAAATATTTTTTTTTTTCAGGGCATGCTAATAGATTTGTCCAACCCGTCAAAAGTACTCTTCTATCAAGGCGATGAATCGACCATCCTCCCAACTTCTAGCTATAAAACACTAAAAACCTCACTACAAATGGAATATTCGAAGCACAAGGACAAACAAGACGATACGAAAACAAGAAATCTAATGATTTCCGAAGCGTTTTTGCGATTTTTCGTCGATATTTTGGGTGATTTTTGGAAGTTTTTCTCCGAGGGTGAAGTTAAGGAGGGTGATTTGGGAAAAAATGGTGTAGTTTTTGATGTGAGTATTTTTATTTATAATATATAATATTATACAGTAAGTAGTGGTTGATTTAAGAAAGTATACAAATAGATATATATATATATATATATATATATATATATATATATATATATATATATATATATAATATAATATAATATAATATAATGTTAACGTATACAATAACAAGTTTGTTCATTATTATTATTTTTTTGATTTGTTCATTAATTAGTAATGTTTAATAGAAGCTATTGAAGAATTTTTGAAGTTATACTTCTTTTGGCACGTTTGGGAAAAATTATGAGAGTAAAATTTTTACGATGCGCGCGCACACCGACAGCCAAAAAGCGACATGGTGAAGTTAGCTGCATTCCTTTTACAAACAGAGAGTTGTGACATACGGGATGAAATCTTTAGCTATTTTTGTTCTGTTACGCCAAAGAAGTATAACTTCTTACGTGCGTACATAAATACACACACACGTTTTTTGTCTGTCTCTTCAGTCTATTCGTTTTTACAAATCGTCGTCTCAGTGCTTATTTGTCCAAATGACCAATTCACCGAAAGAGTTTTTAATACGCAATTATTGACTTGTAAATGTTAATTCTATTCATATAATGTGTGTATTTATACACACATTACTTTGAAAACTCCGAAAAAATATATTATCTATATACTATGTATATAAATCTAAGAAATTAAGCTTTGTTTCTAAAATAAAATAAAAAGCCTCTATTGTAAAGTACATCAAGTATTGGTCGTTTGAACAAATAAGAACTATGGCTACAAAATGTCAAAATTGAAATAATTTATATACTAATATTAATATTTTTCCATTTTACAGAAAGAAGCATTCAAAAAGAACGCCTCGTCGAAACAAATACAATACTTCCTCGAATGGTTCACAGAAACCGCCATGTTTAATCATTTCATACAGAACATGGCGCTTTCGTTCCCCGATTTCCCCTTCACATCGGACCGTGTAACTAACAATTTAGTCGACACACCTCTACCTAATTTCTACGAATTATTCCATGACAGAGTAAAAAGTAGAAAAAATACGGATAATAAATACGATTCAAAGTTAAACTATAAAAATGCGGTGAATAAAAAAGTTAAATTGCTTAAAACTAAATTAAGAGAGCTAGTTGCGTAGATGATTTTGAACTGATTTTTTTAAAAATACGGCGTTGCCTTAGTTCTTATTTGTGCAAACGACCAATACTTGTACTTTACAGCAGAGTTTTTTTCTCTCTATTTTAAAAATAAAGTTTTATTTCTAAGATTTTATACATGTATAGATAAAATAGATCTTTTTGGTTTTATTAAAGTAAAACGTAACTGTAATACTAATAGAATTGACATTTAAAAGTCCATAAATCTTGATTTAAAATACTCTCTCGGTGAATTGGTCGTTTGGACAGATAAGCACTGAGATGACGAAGTGTAGTCAAAAAATGGCGATTTTTTACTCTTATAATATATCATTGCGCAAATATCGGCATAACCCATGAAAATAGTAAAATTTCAAGCATGTTTTAATTATTTTTTTTTAGATTATCGATACAAAATTTATATTTTTTTGTATGAATTTGCATACTAAAAGTTCAAGTAACGTTGTTATTCAAATTTTAGTGGGGTTTTTTTTGCTAAAATATTTTTATTGTTCAGTTTAATAAAGACGAAATAAAAAGATAGTGATAGAAATCACTATATTAAAATCGCGTTAATTTTCGTGGTGCATACTCTGTACGGTATCTTCGACTACATGACTTGATGTCTACAAGCGATGTCGCTAATAGAAAACTAATGATAATATTGTTTAAATGCTTTAAACCAATCATCCTATTTATATTATAAATGCGAAAATTTGGATGGATGTTTGTTTGTTACTCAATCACGCCAGAACAGCAGAATGGATCTGGATGTAAGGCACAGAGATACATTATAGTCTGGAATAGCACATAAGTCAAGTTAACCCCGGAAAAATTTACGGTTCCCGTGGGATAGATTTGTTTTTGTTTTTCGCTAGTTACAAATATCAATCAGTCAGTACGCCATCATTAGACAACTATATAGATTAGACTGTACTAATCAACTTGTATCTATTTACAGTCAGGATTTTTTTTTGTTATTTGAAGTTATACTTCTTTTGGGCACGTTTTGAAAAAATATAAGAGTAATATTTTTACGATACGTTACAGAGAGTTGTTACGTACGGGAAATCTTCAGCTATTTTTGTTCTGTTACGCCAAAGAAGTAAAACTTCTTACGTCCATACATAAGTACACACACACAGGTTTGTTTTTTTGTTTTTTTTTTATTAATAAAAAAACATTTTCTATCAGCGATAGCGAATGTAGAACGTTATTATGTCTGAGTTATCTATTATATGTACAAAAAATCGCCATCTTAATTAAACTTTTGCGTATTATAGTTTATTAAAAAAAAATACGTGCCTTAAATAGTGTAGTGATTAGGAATAGATTTATTTCAAATATAAAAGAAATGTGCTATTTTTTTGGATGATATCTAGCAATTTGTAGCGGTTTTTAACGAATTTCTGGGTTGATTTTTCATACAATTTTGATGAACAATGTAACTTTCATATGATAAAACTATTATTAAAATGAGTTCAGTATTTTCACAGTTTATTTGTAATTTTAAAATCAAATATTGTATGGAGAAATAACTTGTCAACTTAATGCTTTAATCGTCTTCACACTCATCTTGTGATAGAAAGAGAGAGATATATATCTCCATTCTCTTCTCTCTAATATCTAATAGGATTAGAATAATCACACGTTTGATACCCGTGGGATTGACAAATTATATTGTTAGACCATCTTTGATAAAACGTATCTGTTATAAACTTAAATTTTATTTAAATACAAGGTTTTCTCCACGGTTTTCACCCGCAATGTTTATGTACTTAATACCTACAGTCGCTTCACTCGGCCTCGTCTCTATGTATACGTTTTAAATAATTTAATGGGTTTTATTTTTTTAGCGGGACTCTAATGCCCGATTTCACCAACAACCCATAAGCTACCACCTACGTATGGGATCCCTAGCTTAAAAGTCCCCTAAACTAGCCCCTAAATTAAATTTCGTTTTACGATCGTCTTTAAGCCCATATTTCGAGCACCTAAATTTATAGGGCCTTTTAATTTTGAGGTGACCCCTAACTGTCGGTGAAACAGAAACTGTCCCCTAACAGCCCCCTAACCATGCTTAGGGGATCCCTTAAACTTAGGTGACGTTGGTGAAATCGGGCATAACTCTTTTTCTATAATAAAAGTAGCCCAAGTTACTCGTTATAACATCAGCTATATGACAGCGAAAGTGCCGTCAAAATCAGTTCAGCCATTTCGGAGGTTAGCCGGTACAAACAGACAGACAAAAAAAATGTTCTTAAATAAAACTATCTTTTCGGATTTTTTCATGGTTTTATTTTGACTTTTGGTTTCCGACGTTTCGAATGCTTTAGAACCATTATGGTCACGGGAAAGGCTTGAGTTTTCGGGAACCAAAAATTAAAATAATTCCGCAAAAAACTCAAGTAGGTTTATTTAAAAACAAAAAAAAGAGTTTATATCATCTCTCGGTTTTCTTCGCAAGAGCAGTGAACATAGTGATGTACTAAATAATATTTATAAATTATATATAAATATATATATATATATATATATATATATATATATATATATATATATATATATATATATATATGGGTGGTTCTTCAAAATTTGGTTAACTTATGGCCTAATTTTGACAAAGGTTTTTTTAGATGGTTTATCAGTAAATTTCTGATTCTATACTGTGGATATAATATTTACTTTGTTGCATCTAAAAGGGCCAGTCACTTTACAATGTATTTTAAGAGAAATTCAAGTTTTTTTGAAATCAGTTATCTAGGGACTGACGAGACATGATAGGGACTGACGCCAAAGACGGTTAATGTGTTTAATCACATTTTTATAGCAAAATTAACATTAACAAAATAAAATAACTTGCATATTATTATTAATTATTGTAACAAACAGTCAAAATATAAGATATTTTATATAACAAGTAGAATTGTCTTCCTACAATCTTAAATTTAGTATCATACTCAAAAATATTCAATGTATGAAGTAGACAATCAATTTTATGTTACCTTGACAAGCTATTTTTTAAATCAGTGAAACTTATTATTACCTACTTATCTCTTCAGTAAACAAAATTTATAAAATCTGAGTAAACTGAAAAGTTACAATCATAGGCTTTCTTTTATTAACTGTACTTTGAGTTTAGTACTTACAAACTAAAAATCTTTAAATAATTAACAATACTTGAAAAATTAGCTTTATAAGTAACAAAATTATAATTTGAACGTAATAATCACTCTTTCTCTAATTAATCACAAATACTATCATATCACTATTTATTTGTTCTATTTTTCGTAAGCGACAACATGTTCCTAAATTTGTGAAACACGGTTCCACTCTATTAGGTTAGGAACTGGCAGTTATTCTAAAACATTCTTCGTAAGGCACGTCAGCGATATCATTCTCATTTATTTGAAATTCTGTGCCATTTATCAATTCAGCTTTTTGATTAGGCTCGTTAGCCATGGCTTCAATTTTACTTTTTAGTGTAAGTGCTTTCTTATTTTTCGTCATTTTACGTTTCAGTCTTCTGTTTCGTGGTTCTTCTATGCTCACGCGGTGTCATGTCCTTGACACATTTCCTTTGTCCTTTTTCTTTTTTCTTTGGATATTTATGTCGTTCTTTTTCTTTGTACTCTGCTAGCAAAACAGGGTCTTTTTAATTTTTTCCAAACGTCTCTTTGCCTGTTCACACTTTTTTTGGCGAGTTCCTCTTTGGAAAGTAATGTGTTCTTTTTAGGTGCCATATTCTACAACAAATACATATATTTTATTATTAAAACCACGGATCACGCAGTATGACTGTCAGTCCCTAGGTATGCCATCAGGTCAGTCACTTTTACGACGAGGGCCTGACGGTCTAGGGACTGACGAATCAAAGCAAAATCAAAAATAACCTATTATTTAAAATAAACATAACAACCAGCAGGTGATCAAAATAACAAGGCAGACAAAGCTCAAATTTACAATAAGTAATTAGATCAATTATTAATTAACTATCTTTGAAACGACTTACCTAGGGACTGAAAGTTTGACTGGCACAGCACGTGTTTCCGTAACAAAGTCGGCGACTGCAGTAAAAACGAAATAGCTGATGCGGCATTGGTCGTGTTTACATTTAACTTCACATCGATGCTTTCGCTTGAGTAAGTTTTGAAAAACGCCATAAGCTTAGATGCCACGTATTTTCGATTTTCGCAAATAGCTAGGGACTGATATTTTTTAACGCTTACACTTTTTAACTTGAAATAATATGATAAAAGTTATTGTTATTAAAAATTAAATCGCAATGACTAGGTTAATAATGTAATAGTAAACGTGTTTAAGTCGAGTTAAATCAAAGTATGATTTAGAGAATTACAATAACAATGAAATGCTTGCTAAATTTGGGAGATCTTACATGGCTAGGGCCTGATATTTGGAGTAGAAAGAAGCGATTTTCTCAAATAAAAAATATTGTGATATAAATCAAAGTGAGTGACCAAAATACATGAACTTTATAATATTGCTTAGTAGTTGCAAATATTCAATAAAATAGATATAAATATGTGAAAATTGCTGCTAACACCAAGTTAACCAAATTTTGAAGAATCACCCATATATATATATATATATATATATATATATATATATATATATATAATATATATATATATATATATATATATATGTATTATAAAAAAACATTCCTTTAGATTAGTTTGGTTTTGAAAATAACAAAAAATATAACTTTCATCACAAATTCCACCGAATTAAAAAAAAGTTGAGGCTTGATTTTTTTAAATCATCTAATTTTTTCTTATCTTTTTGGTAAATTTTATCAACATATCAGTTTTTTTGCAATAGATTTTAGTTTTTAATGAAAAATCTGTGCTTTTTAGATCTGTTTTTATAGTTTTTTTTTTAATTTATTTCATCCGGATGAATAAGTTTTATGTATTTAATTTCCATATTTTAGATATAAGTTTTAACAGAATTAGATTTTTTATATGGAATATTTATTATTAATTTTATTTTTTTATATGTATTATGTATGTGAATGGAAGATTCTTACATTTATCTTCTGCCGGTCTGTTTGTATTTTTTTTATTTTGATTTTTTTTAATAATTTTGTCCGGATGAATTTGCAGCTGGAAGTTTATTCATAAGAATATTTTAAGCTTTATTGTGTTATCATAATTTTTGTACATATATTTTTAATTAAAAATACATACATGATGTTATTTTTTATTTATTTTGTTTCCTTTACAAACCTTTTATCAAAAACATAGACTAACTAAAACACTGAGTTCTTCTTATAATCTATATTAATATTATAAAGAGGAAAGATTAGAATTTTTGTTTGTTAGTTTGTTTGTACCGAATAGATTTCGAAACTACTGAACCGATTTAGATGAAATTTGGTAAGAAGATAGTTTACGACCCTGGGAAGGACATAGGATAGTTTTTATCCCGGAAATCATCGCTTAAGAGGGTGAAAAGGAGATGAAAGTTTAAATTGGGAAGCGACCTAGGGACGAACCCGAACGAAGCGAGGGTGTGTCGCTAGTATATCATAAAATTAAAATTAAACATCAATATTATATGCAATAATAAGATTTAATTTAATTTTAATGGCAACCCTATTAGTATATGTTCAGCAACATATTTCATTTGATAAAATATTATAATTTTCATCAGGTAAGCAGACGGGTGAAGGTCGAGCTATCTTGACCATTAATAAATGTCATAAAAAACACAGCGCCATCTATGATTACTCAACAAAAACTCTGATTTCACAATATTTTTTACAAGTTAACTTGCAATGTATGTATGTTTGTCCGAGTGGAACCCTGTAACTCAATTTTGAAGCATACCTTTAACCGTTTAAGCTGAAATTTTGTATACTTGTGTAGATAAACGAGAATATAACATTTAAAATAGATAAATATCGCGACAAGCTTTTATATCATATAATTTGTGTTATGTAAATTGTTGGGTTTGATTTAATTTAAAGTTTATTTACTTCTTTTTAGAGGATTGATATAAAAAAATGTTTTTTAAAATATTTTTTTTTCTATTAATTCAATTTAATATACTCGTTTGTGTCTTTCACTATAAAAAATATTAAGAAAAATCGATAAATGATTTACGAAAATCGATTTATTATTTGCGAAGATATCACGTAAAGTACACAAACCTGACCAGCGAAGTAACGAATTATATATAGGGAGTCCGCCAAAAAAAATGTCGAAGTCAAAAATAGTAGTGATTCGTTATTTATTCTCGATTTTGCCGAACAGATCGTTCACTTTCTTTAAAGAATAAGGGACGTTTTTTTATATGTTTTAGTTAATTTAATAAACAACTTTTAATTAAAAAATATGAATATCAAAAATAATACTATATTCTTTTGTATTTTCAAGCATTAGTTCTCTTCCCATTGAAAGAGAATATCACAATATGAGCTTACTTAATATTTTTATTATAATAAAATCCCTTAGCTATTTTTATTTCTGTATTCAGCCTTTTTTAGCGTCCCGCTGCTGGGGGTGGGCCTCCCTTCAGTACGAGGAGGATCAGGTCATAGTCCACCACGCTGGCCAAGTGCGGGCGGACTGAGCGTGTCTGCAGACAACTTGCTAGGTTCTCTCAGACATACAGGTTTCCTCACGATGTTTCCTTCACCGTTAAGACAAGTGGTAATCATGTTGGAAATGATTCGCACACGAAGATATCAAAGATGCGAGACTCGAGATTTGAACTCGCATCACTCGGTTTCCCAAGCGAACGCGTTACCACTGGGCTACCACTGTCTTTTTTTAATTTATTAATATATACTTACCACAGTAACATATTCTATTATTATATGTATACTATTTTAAAACATTATTATTTGGCTTCATGTTTATTTCTATGACACTCAATCTATACTCGGCATAAAAAAAACAGCTAAACCAAGTCTCTCCTCCTTGAAATCGGTCAATAACCTACGAGCAAGTAAAGACGGGACAAAAATTATTAGTAGCATAAATAAGCATTTATAATACTCTTACAAATTCATTTTCGAGCAGTAAAATATTACAACAGATTAAAAACGCAACATGTAATAAATAATAAGTAATACATTTATTATGGAAATGGATCATTTGAATTCTAAATGATCGCAATAAATTATTTAAATAGCAACCGTTTGACTAATCTGCTTAGCGACGCGTGCGGCTCAATTTGTAGTGACCCTACTTGCTGTACCAGCGGTCGCGGGTTCGAGCGGGTCCCGCTGGGGGCATTCATTTGTGTGATGAGCACGAATGTTTGTACACCAGTCATGGGTGTTTATATTTATATGTATGTATGTATTTAAAGTTATATATATATATATATATATATATATATATATATATATATATATATATATAATTTATATATATATATATATATATATAAATATATATATTTATGTAGATATACGCCAGCAAAGCCGCGGGTTCTGCTAGTGATGTATAGATGTAAATCAATGAAAGCATTAGATGTTGAGATCTTCCACCCCCGCCAGCTTTTATCCACCAGTCTTTTTACACACTATAGTGGCTTTATCCCGCAATTTTTAATACCCCACACAAAAAGGGGGTGATATAAGTTTGACGTTGATGTCTGTCTGTGGCATCGTAGCTCTAAAACGGATGGACCGATTTCGATGCGGTTTTTTTCATTTAAAAGCCCGTTTCCTTGCGGTGGTTCAATATGCTTGGTTAATATCGGTCCAGCAGTGTAAGAGTATCAGCTTTGTGTTTTCCAAAATGATGTACGGCATTTTGGCGTATGATTACTCGATTAAGTGCTTCACGCGTGCCAGTGTAATCGTTAAATGAAAATTAATTTGCGTATTTGGTTTTTTTAATTTTATATTTTACTTTCATATTTCGTTTGAAGAAACGGATAGACAAATTACTGCTTTAAAATATTATTACTAATATTAATAATATTACTGAGATGTTCTTCCAAACAACTTTTTGTACTTTAAATGTCAGGTAATTAACGTTTTTCTTATAAAGACTAAAAGAAAAAGTAGGATATATTGCATTGATATACAAAAACTCAAGATACACAATTAGCGTCTCAAAAGTGACATCAAAAGAAGTGCACAATTCTAAATTATGCGCTTTTTTTTTGACGACACGTTTGGATCAGTTTGTAGTGACCCTACTTGCTGTGCCAGCGGTCGCGGGTTCGAGTCCCGCCGGAGGCATTCATTTGTGCGATGAGCATGAAGGTTTGTATTTATAATATGTATGTACTAGCATTGTCCGCGGCTCCGCCCGCGTTCAGATGACCAAAAACCAAATTCCTAGGTTTTACATTTAGTTTACTATTATAATGCAGTTTTTGTAATTTTTCTCAGAAATGAGATATTTTCCCGCGGTTAAAAGTATTCTATATGTTGACCCGGATAACCAGCTATCATCATACCAAATTTCATCAAAATTTGTCCAGTGGTTTTCTCGTGATGCGGTAACAGACAGACAGACAAAAATTCTAAAAACTATAGATTCGGACTCTGAATCGATAATAATGTCTATTTCAATTAGAATTTACAAAAAAGTATTTAATGTATAGATTCGGTTTAGTTACAATTTTATTATATGTATTGATAATATCTCATCTAGTTTTTAGAATTTTTGTCTGTCTGTCTGTTACCGCATCACAGAAAAACCACTGGAGAGATTTTGATGAAATGTGGTATGGTGGTAGCTGGTTATCCGGTTCAACATATAGGATACTTTTTACTGTGGGAAAATATCTCATTTCTGAGAAAAAATACAAAAACTGCAATGTAAGAGTATACTAATATGTAAAACCTAAGAATTTGGCTTTTGGTCATCTGAACGCGGGCGGAGCCGCGGGCAATGCTAGTTCGAATATAAAATTCGAAAAAAAATAGTTTTATTTAAAACGAAGAAACTCTAACTTATACCTAATATTAGAATAGAAAGATTTATATTTGCTACAGTTTTTATTATGCAGCCATTCCATATTAGAAGGAGTTATGAAATATTTTATCAAGAAGTTTTTGCGAAAGATATCTTAGGTGTAAAGGTGAACAGTCAATTTATGTCTAAATTTACTCTATACATATAATAAAATTGTAACTAAGCCGAGTCTGTACATTAAATATTTTTTGGAAAATCTTATTGAAATAAACATTATTATCGATACAGAGGATGATTCTATAGTTTTTTAGAATTTTTATGTCTGTCTGTCCGTCTGTCTGTTACTGCATCACGAGAAAACTACTGGACAGATTTTGATGAAATTTGGTATGGTGATAGCTGGTTATCCGGGTCAACATATATAGGACGACTACTTTTTACTGAGGGAAAATATCTCATCTGTGAGAAATCTGTACTAAAAGTCAAAACGTAAGTAGAGACATACCTGAGCGGAGCGAGGGTGAGTCGCTATTTGAACTATGTATATGCTGCCATCTTTGTCACAGACGGAAGTGGGGTGCTTATGTAGTAAAAACCGATGTTCGAACCGTGTCCAATACCGAAAATTCGGATACCGATGATACCGAATTCAAAATTCCATTATAATATTTGTTTATTGATAACATTAAAGCTCTTAAATATCTATCCATCTATAAATATAATAAAATTTTAACCAAGCCTCGTACCTTACCATAGAACTAGATGGTACTGAATATTTATGTTATTTATTTAATGTTTTCCAACAATCATAGTCGCGAGGGAACCCCGTGATCTAAAGCCGAAAAAATAGTTATGCATACGCCATGAACGTATAAACGTAATAAAATATGACCCGCTTACACCTGGCTACGAAGAGGTTGCGGCCAAATGCGCAACGGCAGCTATCATTTTTAAGATCTCTACGTATAGTTCTGTGAAGTGGAGTATAATTCATTTTAATAACAAATGCATCGTTTTTGTTCCATAAATTCAATTATTATTTATTTAATTAAACATAATAGGCACCCCGGTCAATACATATTGCCCCTTTTATTATTGTATATAAAAAATTGATTTTGATTAAATACGCTATGAACGTAGCAATCTTGCAGCGGGATCTTAGTCCATAAACTATTTTATTATTTTTACTAGCGATTCACCCTCGCTCGAGTTCGTCTCTAGTTACGTTTTAACGTTTAGTATACATTTCTCAGAGATGAGATATTTTTCCAAGTATAAAGTATCCTACAAGTATATGTTGACCCGGATAGCTAGCTATCATTATACAAAATTTCATCAAAATCCCTCCAGTGGTTTTCGCATGATGCGTTCCCAGACAGACAGACAGACAAAAATTCTAAAAACTATAGATTCGGCCTCTGTATCGATAATAATGTTTATTTCAATAAGATTTTCCAAAAACAAAATTAAATTATAGATTTAACTCAGAATTTTACTATATGTATAAATTTATTATTTAGCCGATATCGAAACAAAAATCAAGAAATTCTAATTTGGTGTTTTATTCATAAATATTTAATAGACCTATCTGTTAGGCCTTGTCCGCACTGCGATATATCACCGCGCGATTTTTATTCTCGCGTATTATATTCCGTGATCGAAATTGTACTTATTACGCACTGCGAATAAAATTTCGTACTATTTTTGTCAGTTTGATGCAGTTCCCGACTGAGACAAACGTCTAAAATGATAAATCTACTATATCTACTGAGACATTTTAGTAATCTAAAATGATGTTTTTCTACATTAAATATCAAGAGCTGCGAAAATACAGTAAAAAGTTATTCGGATATTAAATGACTACAAAATCATTCGATAAACCAATAGCGTCGGTGCACGACTGAGCGCAACGCGCGAATTTTATTTCGCAGTGCGGCCATAGCCATACTTTTATATACTGTACAAAACATTCGCGCGGAAATATATCCGCGCCGCATCGCGTTCAATTTGCATCAAATCACAGATTTTTTTTCCGCGTGAATTTTTAACCGCCAGTGCGGATACCCCTATAAGATTCAATGTGTTACAGAATTGCGAGAATAAAAACGTGCGGTGAAATATCGCAGTGCGGACAGGCCGTTACAATTAATACTTTATTACTTACTAATGTCTCTGACTGCTTTTATCATTTGTAAATTTTTTAAAATTAACATTATTTGTTTTGTATTTGAACGAGAAAAATCTATACTAATATTATAAAGGGGTAAAGTTTGTGAGTTTGTGACGTTGTAGGGGGTAATCTCTGGATCTACTGAACCGATTTTGATGAAATTTGGTAAGAAGGTAGTTTGAGAACCTGGGAAGGACATAGGATACTTTTGATCCCAGAAACCATCCCTTAAGGGGGTGAAAATGGCGATGAAAGTTTGTATAGGGAATCAACCTAGGGACGAACCCGAGCGAAGCGAGGGCAAGTCGCTAGTATTCAATAAAAAGAGTTTCACCTTTTATAGTTACTTCAAAAATATTAGCGGTCTTCTGATTTCTGCTTTGTTGGTCTAGTAGCTAGCATGTACGGCTGCAGATCTGGAGGTCGGGGGTTCACGTCCTGGGTCAGGCTGAGTATAGTTTTTGGGTTTTATTGTTACGAACTTTTCATATAAGCCTTGAGAAGTCAACGGTGGTACACCCCCGTGCCTCAGACCGACGCCTCTATTTGGCAACTTAAAAAAATCTTGAGCGACCTTCAAATATTAAAATATTCTTGAAAATTTCAGAATCCTAATCATTTTTATAGTACAAAATAGTGAAATAACGAGAAAAAAAATTAAATAAAAAAAATCGATTATCCACGATTTTGTTTTTTTTTATTTTGAGCGACCTATTAAAAATTGATTTTGAACTGCGCTTTGATGGGAGTTCTTAAAACGATATATTCAGCCCTTTTTAATGTCCCACTGCTGGGGGTGGGCCTCCCTTCGATACGAGGGGAATCAGGCCATAGTCCACCCCGCTGGCCAAGTGCGGGTTGGCGGACACATGAAAAACTAACATATTTTCGTTAAAGACTCGGAAAAAAAATATTTGTTTTTTTTTTGGCCCCTTTAATGTATACATAGTTACGTACGTACATACACCATGTAAATATATGAAAGTGTAAGTATAGCCGTCAGTAAAAACAAGCTTAATTTACTCAGGCATAGTGATGTGTGTACGCGTTTGTATGTTTGTCCCTCCTTCACGGTAAAACGGCTGGACCGATTCAGATGAAATTTAGTATACAGATATAACATAAACTACTTAGTTTTAGGTCTACGTGAAATAATAAATAATTCCAGATATTACGCCTTACGTACAAACAGACAAAACATTTTATAACAGCGTTATATATAATTATGAAATGTCAATGAATAATTTAGATCGTGTGGCATCATTAAATTATATCTAATTTATTGTGTTGAAAGGTTTATTCAAAAGTTTGCACATTCTATATAAACTAGTTTCAAAACCGTCACGTTTTATCCTTACTGACATTAACAAGGCGACGAGTTTGTTTGTTCGTACGTACGTATCTCTGGAACTAGCAGTCGTATTTTATAACTAGCATTGCCCGCGGCTCCGTCCGCGTTCAGATGACCATAAACCAAATTCTTAGGTTTTACATATCTTACAATGCAGTTTTTGTATTTTTTCTCAGAAATGAGATATTTTCCCGCGGTTAAAAGTATCCTATATGTTAACCCGGATAACCAGCTATCATCATACCAAATTTCATCAAAATCTGTTCAGTGGTATTCTCGTGATGTGGTAACAGACAGACAGACAGACGGACGGACGGACAGACGGACGGACGGACGGACGGACGGACGTTTTGATAATAATGTCTATTTCAATTAGATTTTCCAAAAAATATTTAACGTACAGATTCCACTTAGTTACAATTTTATTATATGTATAGATTAATAGGTACATATCGACTCATCATGGAACAAACGCACTGAAAATAACCAGCTTTACTCTAAGGAAACATTTTTTTTTAATTAGTTATAAAAAATCATATAATAATATAATAAAAAAATAAATATGTTAAAGATAAATAATCTCAAAATCATCAAGCCATCATAATTCCATCCTTAAGTGTTAATTTCTGCTTTGAAATTAATTAAATAATCTCGTTTATAAATGCGAAAGTTTGTGTGGATGTTTGTTACTAAATCACGCCAAAACGGCTGATTCGACTTAGTTACAATTTTATTATATGTATAGATTATACTAGCGACTCACCCTCGCTTTGTTCCTGAGAACATTTTAACGCTTAGTTACTCGTATTAGTATAGATTTCTCAGAGATGAGATATTTCCCGCAGTAAAAAGTATACTATATGTTGATCCGGATAATCAGCTATCATTATACCAAATTTCATCAAAATCTATCCAGTGGTTTTCTCGTAATGCGCTGTATTTGACGACACGTTTGGTTCAAGTAGTGACCCTACTTGCTGTGCCAGCGGTCGCGGGTTCGAGTCCCGCTGGAGGCATTCATTTGTGTGATGAGCACGAATGTTTGTACTCCAGTCATGGGTGTTTATATTTATAATATGTATGTATTTAAAGTTACATATGTATATCGTATCAACTATCTGGTATCCATAACACAAGCCTCGTAGCTTACCATGGAATTAGATGGCGCTTGTGTTAATGTCCCAACATATTTATTTATTACTGTATATGCTTTAAAGTTCTAATATTGACTTTATTTTCAACATTTTTACGTAACTTAAATAGTTAGAGATAGCGGTTTAGAATGTGTATTTCAGTCCACAGGTTCTAATCCAACGTCATTAACACCTCCAGGTAAATTTCTAAGAAATTAATTAAATTTCTAAGAAATCTATTGTTAACGGACACGCCGGCGTGTCCGCGGTCGTGGAGGGATATTTCATATGATAAAGTAAATATATAGTTTTGATATAAAATACAGTAAGTTTATGGCAAATTTCACAATATGTCAAGGCCTTAAATTCGTCTCAATCAGCGTTTTTTTATAAGATAATCAATGAATACTAATAGTGTTGTAATTTTTTGTCTGTTTATTGATCAACTTCAAAAATTATCTGTATGTATTTTTGTCTGAATGTTAGTATATATCGATTATTTTTATTATATATAAGATATTTTTGACATAATATATTTTTTGACACTTATATTTTACTCATATAATAAAATTTTAAGATAAAAATTGAATTGAATATATAAATAAATATATTGGGACATTAACACACAGCGCCATCTAGTTCCATGGTAAGCTACGAGGCTTGTGTTATGGATACCAGATAGTTGATACACTACACATATAGAACTTTAAATACATACATATTATAAATATAAACACCCACGACTGGAGTACAAAAATTCGTGGTCCAGCGGGACTCGAACCCGCGACCGCTGGCACAACAACTAGGATCACTACCAACTGAGCCAAATATTATTTTGTAAAACTTTGACGTTTTAATATTTTCATTTTATTTTAATTTATTAACTTATTTTATTTTTATATTATCTGTAATACTCGTAATCATTTTCCAAATTAGTATTTGAAAACCCCAAAACCCGGGATTTCGGGTTTTCCGGAAAAAATTCAAAATTTTTCACGTAATTAATTTTAAAGTAATAACTGCTTATATAATTCTAAATATTTAAACGGCTTTAATTACTTTTAATTGCAAAAATAAAAACCCGACTGCGTAAAAAGTGAACTAAAAAGATGTGAACAAGTTGACGAAGGAAGGTCTTATGCAGTCTTAGACATACATATACATAGAATAGCTGTGTGTGTTAGAAAATCGAAATAAATATATATCGTATCTTGGATTAAGATTAAAAAATAGGTAATTTAATCACGAAGCAAGTGAAGATTAAAAACTAGTTAGATCTTTAATCATTACATTGGCTATATTTAAATTTTTAGTTCCGGTATTCAAAATAACGCTACCGTGGAACAAAAACGGTGTAGAAAAAAATTCGTTTGTGGCAATTCTATACACTGGATTAACATTCACGTACTCATTTTAGAGTTAGATGATAAAATGTTCCGAGTTTCCACAGTTTGTTAGATTTGCAATAAATTCCAAATGATAATTCATTAAAGTTCAAAGTTATACTGAATTTAATATGTTAAAAAGTGCTAGAATGGAATGTTTTTTTTTTTTAAATATATGAAAATCTTTTTAAATAGTTCAAGGAGATATCGCGTAACATACATAAAAACAAAAAAAAAACACATCTATAAATACATATTATAATAAAATTGTAAGTTGTAACTGAGTCGAATCAGTACATTAAATATTTTTTGGAAAATCTTATTGAAATACCATCCTCTCTCTTCTCGGGTTCGTCCCTAGTTACGTTTTAACGTTTAGTATAGATTTTTCAGAGATGAGAGATTTTCCCGCAGTAAAAAGTATCCTATATGTAGTATGGATAACCAGCTATCATCATTCTAAAAACTATAGATTCGGCCTCTGTATCGATATGTATTCAGCCCTTTTTGACGTCCCACTGCTGGGGGTGGGCCTCCCTTCAATCCGAGGGGGTTCAGGCCATAGTACACCACGCTGGCCAATTGCGGGCAGACTACACATGTCTTTCGAAAACTTGCTAGGTTCTCTCAGACATGCAAGTTTCCTCACGATGTTTTACTTCACCGTAAGACAAGTGGTAATCATGTTAGAAATGATTCGCACATGAAAATATCAGAGGTGCGAGACCTGGGATTTGAACCTGCTTCACTCGGTTTCCCAAGCGAGCGCGTTACCATTGGGCTACCACTGCCTGTATCGATAATAATGACTATAAGATTTTCCAAAAAATATTTAATGTACAGATTCGACCCAGAGTTTTATTATATGTATAGATAATTGCATTACGCGTGCGAAACCGGAACTCTGAAAACAATCTAGTACAATACAAGCAATGTAGCACACCTAATATTGATATATTTTTATACAGAACCCATTTTAATAAAATCAGTATGATCTTAACCTCATTTTATTCAAAGGCGGATCTCGAGTACAAAAGATATGAATCATACAAGAACATTGAATGACCACGAATGTACGTACAATGATCATCTATTTTAGTGGCGTTCATAATTTTAAGGTTAAATCAGGAATGTGAAAAAATAATAGATTTTTATATTAATCGATTTTTTTCTTATAATCGATTTTAATAATCGATTGTCTAAGTATTAAAAATCGATTTTTAATAAATCGATTATATTACTTACTCTGTTTTTTTTTAAGTAAAAAAAGATAAAATATGTGTTGTTGGATTAAACCAATGTAGCCAACCTAAAAATTTTATCGTTTTGATTTATATACATTTCAATAAAATGTTAAATAGTAGTAAAAGTTAGTAGCAATAATTTTATTCAGTTTCCTCATTATTTAAGTTGAAAAAAAAAATTTCTTTTTTTCAGTTTTAAAACCAACTGATTGCTGTTTTAGTTATCGACTTGGTAATTTTATTTAAATAGAATAAATATAATTCAAAAAAATGCAACTTTTTGAATAGTTCGATAAAATCGATTATTTTTCAGTAGTCTAATTTTTATTCCAAGTCACATCCCTAGGCTAAATATTTCTAGGATTGAGTCAACAATGATATTACTACGGTAATAACATGCGGTTTTTTTTTGGGTATTTTTAGTTAACGCAAAACGTTTAGTCAACATTATTAGTATGTATCTGGTAGCTGAGCGACTGAGCTGCGCTTGAAGTTATTTCGGAAAAAATATAAAAAATACCTTTTTTTTTAGAAATGACACTTTTCTAAATATAAAACCTAAATCTAAAGCAAAACCTTATCGAAATATAAAATTTGATCCAAATTACTTATTTAATATTATAAAATAAGACGCATTACTATAATAAATTCGATTTGTGTGTCTGTATGTTTGTTATACCTTCACGCTAAAAAAACAATAGAATAGAGATTTGGATGAAAACTACTAGATTAGATAGACTTGTAATAACAAAAATGGTTGCTAGTAACAAAAATTGGCAACAGATGGCGCTACGTATATTTAATCTTTATATATATAATTCTTCTGTGAGTGTGTATGTCACTGAACTTCTCTCAAACGACTGGACCGATTTTGATGAAATTTTTTGTGTGTGTTCAAGGGGATCTGGGAATGGTTTAGATTCACAATTTTGTCCAAAAAGTTTGAAATTTTCAAATTAAAGACGTGTAGACAGGACAACGTCTGTCGGGTCCGCTAGTATTATTAAATAACAGCAGAACTCTTGGATACGCCCGCGTTCAATCTACAAAAACACCTCTTTGGCTTTATGTAAAACAGCGACTCACCGCTCGGGTTCATCACTATGCATTTATAAATATTGTTCTTAAAAAAATACAAAAAACGCGATTAAAAAATGGGGGGTGGGTGTAGGAGGGTGAAAAATACTTTACGACCTATTCTCATTCCAACCATATACAAAAAAATCATTAAAATCAGTTGAGCCATTTCGGAGGAGTACGACCACAAACACCGTGACACGAGATTTTTATATATTAGATAATATATGTATATAGTATATCCCCGAGCGAAGCAGGGATAAGTGGCGAGTACATATATGATATATGTATATGTATTTTATTGAGAGTCTGTTTGTTCAATTCAATTCTCTTGTTAATGGTTTCAAAGCGTACCAGTTGAGGGCAGGGCCTCAAAGTTACTATGTTTTTCCAAATTTCATCTAAATCGGTTTAGTACATCCAGAAATTACCCCCTACAACGTCACAAACTGACAAACATTACCTCTTTATAATATTAGTATAGATGTGAACTTCCTTTTTAAAAGTTGGTCTAAATATATAAATGTACATCCTTGGCCTCATTATTTCTCTTGTATATCTTCTTATAAATATATAGTACTAGCATTGCCCGCGGCTCCGCCCGCGTTCAGATGACCAAAAACCAAATTCTTAGGTTTTACATATTAGTATACTCATGTATACAATGCAGTTTTTGTGTTTTTCTCAGAAATTAGATATTTTCCCGCGGTAAAAAGTATCCTATATGTTGACCCGGATAACCAGTTATCATCATACCAAATTTCATCAAAATTTGTCCAGTGGTTTTCTCGTGATGCGGTAACAGACAGACAGACAAAAATTCTAAAAACTATAGATTCGGCCTTTGTATCGATAATAATGTCTATTTCAATAAGATTTCCCAAAAAATATTTTATGTACAGATTCGACTTAGTTACAATTTTATTATATGTAAAGATTATCTAAGCTCAAGTGACTAAGATGAAATATTCTAAAAGCTCTCGCTTGCGTCACTGACATTTTTCATTCAAAAGGGCGAAATTTGAATGTAATAACTATCTATTTTGTATGTCGGTATTTGTAGTGTCTACTTAAACTATGAATCTAACATGACATGATATAGGATAGTTTTTATCCCGGAAATCATTCCTTTAGAGGCTGAAAAGAAGGGTGAAATTTTGTATGGAGAATCAATCATTTCTCAAGTAAGGGATATAAAATTCATAATACCTATATACTAATATATAGTCTATCTATTCCATACTAACAGTTAAAATGTACTGTATTGTAGTGTTATGTAGTGTGTGTATATATATATATATATATATATAATTACGCGGGCGTACGCAGAACTACTCACTAAAGTTTCATCACAATCAGAAGAACGGGTTAGGAAGATATAGAGTACAAACATACAAAAAAACATTTTTTTTATTTTATATACAGGGTAATTTTTAAATTACTGAAAACCTTTTGGGAATATACAAATTACATCATAACAACAACATCTGTAAGAAAAAAAAATATATCTTAAATTTTACAAAAATAAAAATATTTTTATTGCTCCTTCTAAACGGTAATAGTCCAGCATTAGCAAAAGAAAGTGCGTGTCCGGTGGAGGGGGAGGGGGGAGGGGGAGGGGTGGAGGGGTGTAGGGGTGTAGGAAGTGGCCCTTACTCATTTAATCTTGGCCAGATGCTAGGACTTTACCGTTTAGGAGGTGCAATAAAAATATTTTTATTTTTGTATGAAAATAAAAATTTTAGAATTTTTTTTTCTTACAGATGTTGTTATGATGTAAATAATATATCCCCAAAAGTTTTTCAGTAAATTAAAAATGACTGTAGATGAGTGAGTGTGTTTGTCATTTCTTCACTCTATAATGGCTCAACAGATTTTAGTAAAACTCTGAATGGAGACGACTTATACCTTGGATAAACATATAGTCATGCCTTTTGATATAAGTATTTAAATTGGGGAATGCATTTACACATAAATATAGGTAGCATATGTATGGGGCTTAAAGACTTGAAAAGCTAGTACTACCCATTAAAACTCGAAACCTTCGCCGTCTTAATGGGTCGCAAGATCGCTTACGCTCTCTGTGGCATACCTCGCGCTTTCCTGTACCCATCTTGGCTTCAAGCCCGGCTGGATTGCCGGTAGCTAATGAGCCCCCACCAATGCCGGATTCAACCTTAGCGCCGCCAACATAATTTTATTTGCATAAAATGAATAAAGTTTCGATATTTTTTTTAATTTTTTTTAATTTTTGATAAATGCAAAAATAGTTATTTTTTAAACTATTCATTTTTTGGAAAATAAAAAAACATTTTCGATAACGCGAAGATATTTTTTTTATTTATCCTTCGAACTTTGCCCCTGAAAAATTGCCGCCATGGGCACTAGCCCCGAGTGCTCCTAGTGTAAATCCAGCGCTGTCCCCGACCATGACAGGATGAACACACTAAAATCGGGGGAAATTTTTAAAAACAGATACCCGAACAAGTAACACGTAAATCTAAGCTATCAGTGGTTAGACATTTGCAAGGAAAGATGACATCAGTTTCGATGTAAATCAATAAGTTAAATGTTCGCACTCGTGTAACACGTTTAATCTTTGTTATAACTAATGTTTTAAATGTGGGTGGTTTAAACTTGAAATGAGATCACTTTTAGTTTAGTACTAGCGACTTAGCCAGTGGTAGCTCAATGGTAACGCGCTTGCTTGGGAAACCGAGTGAAGTGGGTTCAAATCCCGGGTCTCGTACCTCTGATATTTTCATGTGCGAATCATTTCTAACATGATTACCACTTGTCTTTACAGTGAAAGAAAACATCGTGAGGAAACCTGCATGTCTGAGAGAGCCTAGCAAGTTTTCAAAAGAGATGCTCAGTCCGCCCGCACTTGTCCAGCGTGGTGGACTATGACCTGATCCCCCTCGTATTGAAAGGAGGTCCACGCCCAGCAGTGGGACGTTAAAAAGGGTTGAATACACTAGCGACTTAACCTCACTTCGCTCGGTACATTTTAGTTTTTTTGAGCGAAACCCTAATTCTTTTTCTAAAATAAAAGTAGCCTATGTTACTCTTTATAGCATCAACTATTTGCCAATAAAAGTCCCATCAAAATGAATCCAGCCGTTTCGGAGATTAGCACAGAAATAGTAACAAACAGACCGACAGACAAAAATTTTAAAAATTGTGTTTTTCTTATAATTATAAATTTCGTATGTAATTTCATGTGCATTTAGTAAAAAGCTGTTGTTTTGACATTACAAACAGACACTTCAATTTTATTTATCTGTATATATTTTTTATCTTTTTTAGCACTAGCTATTGCTCGCGTTTCTGCTCGCTTAGCTTATTTATTTAAATCTCTTAAGGAAAAAAGCGTGATGTAAGATAGTCTAATATTCCTTAATAAATCCATTCTGATACTAAAAAAAGTTAAAGCTTGTAAGTTTGTAAATTTGTATGCCTACAAAAGGCATCTAGGGACACAACCTTTTGAAGTTATACCTCTTTTGGCACGCTTGGACAAAATTATGAGAGTAAAATTTCTACGATGCGCGCGCACAGCGACAACCAAAAAGCGACATGATGAAGTTAGCATTCCTTTTACAAATAGAGAGTTGTGACATACGGGATGAAATCTTTAGCTATTTTTGTTCTGTTACGCCAAAGAAGTATAACTTCTTACGTGCGTACATAAGTACACACACACTTATTTATGAGAAATGCATTTACGCATACCACCTATATACATACAGGTAAACAAAGATAAACTAAATGTAGATTTTAATTTGTAAATTTTATGTTTTTTATCATTATTTCTTCTTTCATTTAGATAAAATTTGGATAAAAGATAGTTTGAGACCCTGGGAAGGACATACGATACTTTTTATCTCAGCAATCATCCCTTAAGGGGGTGAAAATGGGGATGAAAATGAGTATTGAGAATCAACCTAGGGACGAACCCGAGCGAAGCGAGGGTGAGTCGCTAGTTATATTATAAATACCAAATTGAGCAACTCATAATATTTCATTAAATAAATATATTATTTCTAGAAAAAAAAACATTTTATGCCTTGAAAATATTTTGTACAGCACAGTTTTTATTGTAAACTCATCACAACCAAGACCGCGGGCGAAAACTAGTTAAGTGAAAAATAATATAAATATTTGCATTCAATGAGAATCAAAGCCAAGGTCACCTCAGTGTGTAAGACATCGCTTCTCCATACATCGTTTATTTCAACATCCTTCTAATTATATATCAATCAATTGTTATTGAAAAAGCGATTGATTTTAAACAGGAAATGCAAGCTTGTTAAATATGTATAAACAAAATATACTTGTGTATATCTGTTTGTACAATATATGTACATGTTTTATAATAGCTAAACCAAAACTTGTAGAGTACTTCCCGTGGACCTGGAATCATAAAATTTGGCAAGAAGCAATTTGAAATCTTATAGCATAAGTAAAGAAAAAAATCAGAAAACAATAATTACATAATAAAAAAAAAGCGCGTATCTAAACTTATTCTTGCTACAAAACCATCGATCCGTGTCAATTTCGCACTTCTTTGAATTAAAAAAAATGAACACTCATCTCATTGATTTCTTTTTCCTAGCTATAGTTAGGGCGAAAATGTCGATTATATCTTCTTCATTGCTCTCACACACATTTCTTACACTGATTGGGTTTCAATAGCTCATACAAGCTTCTTGGCCCTAACTAGATTCTTGGGCTTCTTGGCGTCTTCAGGTTGGAAAGTGCTTTCTGAGAAACAATTTGCAGTCGACAGTTAAAATAATGCCTAAATCTAAATTCTATATCAAAAATGTCATAAGAGGTAACAGACAAACATACAATATTAACAAGAACAAATCCACGAGCTATAACAATTGTAACGTAATTACAATGCCTTTTACAATTGTTCCATCAATTTTCAATTGATTACACCGTCCTTGCTCTTACAATATTTTTGAATTACAAATCCTAATAGATTTTGCCGACACCGGAAGATATTGCAAGGCATTGAGAAGCTGTGAGTGACTAGTGATGTATGTTAAACACATTTTTGGATGAAATAGCCAAATTTAAATAAAACTTGATGTTATTTACAATTAACGACTTTCCGGCGCTTCGTTTGGGTGCGTCTCTAGGTACGAAAAGAATTTTGTGAATAAAATAAAATTTGAAGGTTTTAATTGTTTTGCGCGGAACCCTATTTTTTCCAAAATATAAGTAGCTTAAGTTACTCCTTATAACATTAGCTATCTGCCAGTGAAAGTCCCGTTAAAATCGGCCAGCTGTTTCGAGGGAGAGACAGACAGAAGGACAAAAAAAAAGTTTTTTATAAGTACCGTATATACTTTCATACGCATTTATATGTAGTAAAAAGCTGTTATTTTGACATTACAAACAGACACTTCAATTTTGTTTATCTGTGTATAAGTTTAAATATTGTAAACAAAAAGTACAATAATTTTATGCCATCTCAATGACCTGATGATGGAGCCAGAAGGTGGAACTCTTCAATGGTTACTAGTAATGTCTTCAAGTTTGGGCTCTTTTTTTATATACGTTACAGATTGTCAAAAGGAGTAAGTACATAATTAGTTTTTAAAAAGCAAACGCAGGCAAATGCTACTAAAAGATCTATACATATAATAAAATTGTAACTAAGCCGAATCTGTACATTAAATACTTTTTGGAAAATCTTATTGAAGTAGTCATTATTATCAATATAAAAGCCGAATCTATAGTTTTTGGAATTTTTGTCTGTCTGTCTGTCTGTCTGTATGGCTGTCTGTTATCACGAGAAAACTATTAGACAGATTTTGATGAAATTTGTTATAATGATAGCTGTTTATCCGAGTCAACATATAGAATGCTTTTTACTGCGGGAAAATATCTCATCTCTGACAAATCTATACTAAACGATATATGACTTGACAGACGTTTTTTTTGTTCATCTAAAACAATTTCACTCTTTGACCTATAAGATGCGTGACTCTCGATTTTTTATTTAAAAGGGACCCAACTCAATTGTTGATCTCTTAAGGTCAAGGCTGTAGATCCTTACGTCGCCTTTCACACTTCGAAGTCAACAAAGTAAAGCAAATAGTATTACGTTTTGGTAAAACTAGCTTTTATCACGACTTTGTCTTTGTGTATTTTATAATTTTAACTAAACAATTCTTGTTTATATATATTTTATTTTAGCGTATCTCGGAAACGACTCTAACAATTTGGATCAAATTTTGTACATATAAGGTTTTGGTTTTCAAGTTTATCTATGTATGTCTTTTATGAAAAAATGCATATTTTCACAAAAAAAAATACATTTTCTTTAAACTAATTATTAGAGCCTTTTTCTATCAGCTCTCATGCCGACAATGTCATAAAGCGCCATCTCGTGAGTGTTTGTGGTACTTGCATTCACTTCCAGGTACACATCTATACTAACATTATTTAGAGGTAAAATTTGTGAGTTTGCGATATTGTTGGGGGTAATCTCTGGATTTACTGAATCGATTTAGATGAAATTTTGTAAGAAGTTAGTTTGAAACCCTGGGAAGGACATAGGATACTTTTTATCCCGGATATCATCTCTTAAGGGGACAAAAATGGGGATGAAATTTTGTATGGGGAATCAAGTTAGGGAAAAACCGTCGGATTATTATTATAAATGCGAAAATATGTATGTTTGCTTGTGTGCGTATTTTTGTTGGTCTTTTACACTGAAACGGGTTGGTTTTTACGAATTTTAGTGTACAGATAATAATAATAAATAATAAATATGTTGGGACTTTAACACACAGCACCATCTAGTTCCATGGTAATCATGTCATTAGTTCCATGTCACAACTCTCTGTTTGTAAAAGGAATACAGCTAACTTCATCATGTCGTTTTTGGCTGTCGGTGTGCGCGCGCATCGTAAAAATTTTACTCTCATATTTTTTTTCCAAACGTGCTAAAAGATTAAAGAAGTATAGCTAAGTGCACACACGTTTTTTTTTATGATTACGAACAAACAAACAGACAAATAGTCTAAAAATGTTTATTAAAGTTAACAATAAATAAATCATATAGATACGTTCCAAATGCTAATAGTATGGCAATTATACGTTTTTAAAATTAGTCATCAAAATTTATTACTAAAATAAGATATAAAAAAACATAGAATATCAAATTCTAGTCAGTATAGTTATTATTAAGAAGATTTTAGTTTATAAAAACTAAAAAAATACTCTTTAAAATGTACCTCTGAGTAAATGTAATGTCAGCTCCTCATGGCTCGTTCATCAGATGAGTGAGACAGCAACAAATTACAGTATTGCCATCCTTATTTTAAAAAAAATACTTCTTTATAATATTACTAAAGATATTTACAAAAGGGGAAAGAAGCTGTAGCATTGTCAAAATTCCGCCATTTTCTTTTTTTCTCGAAATTTGCGGCGCGCAATGAAACTGGCATAGATAGATAAAAGATTTTTAAATAAATGAAAAACGTCATTATATTTGACATCCAAAGTGTCACATTTAGGAGATATTTAAACGTAATGAAAACGCGACATAAAAATGATGAAAACTATAAGTAAAAAATATACCAAATTCATGATAATGTTACTTGGTTTCAAATAATAGATCCACAGTCCTAATAGGACTCTTTTTGGGGTTGGCCTCTTAAAGTGATGGGTGGTTAAGCCATAGTTCACTATGGTGGGCAAGTACAGATTGGCGAACTTCAAATGAAAATATCAGACGTGCGAGACCCGGGATTTGAACCCTTCAATCGGTTTCCCAAGCAAGCTGTTACTGGACCACTGCCATGTAGGCTTATGATGCAAACAAATAAACATACAAAACCATAATATGACTAATATTTATGATATTGAAACGAAATTAGCTCAAACAAACTTTTACTGATCTCTGACTCAATACACCTTGAAAAGTTAGTAATTTAAAGTCATTTACATATATGTTTATTCATTTAATAATCGATTTTAGGAACCCAATAATATTAAGATTTCGATTATAATATTTTCGATTGTAAAATCGATTTTTATAGTAGGTACTTTGTTTCAGGGAATTTTTAAAAGAGAACTGTTTTAGTTTTTTGACTGATTTAAAGATAGGAAATATGATTTTTATGTATATGCGTGATATATTTGTACTTATTGGACAAATTTTAGTTTTAATTTTTTTTTAAATAACGATAACTTCAAGGGTATTTTTAACATAATTAAAAATATATCTATACATATAATAAAATTGTTACTGAGTCGAATATTTTTTGAAAGACATTATAATCAATACAGAGGTCGAATCTATAGTTTTTAGAATTTTATCTGTCTTTCTGAGAACGCATCACGAGAAACCCACTGGACAGATTTTGATGAAATTTGGTATGACCATAGCTAGTTATCCGGATCAACATTTAGGATTCTTTTTACTGCGGGAAAAAATCTCACCTCTGAGAAATCTACACTAACCGTTAAAACGTGCCAAGGGACGAACCCGAGCGAAGCGAGGTGAGTCGCTAGTATATATATATATAAATTACACTTCTAACGTTTGGAACGGAATTAATTCTTGGAGTCAATTAATATATCATTAACATACGCCTTGATTTTTATATTATAAATAAATTATAATAGTAACATCTAGTCGTTTATTTTTTTACTACTTGGTTGCATTAATTTCTGTTTTTTTGTACGAGCTATTAATAAAGGATGGTGAAAGAAAAGTATAAATATTAATTATCACTCAAAGGAAACATTTAAAAAAATAACTGTACTACACTTAAAAGTATCTACGTGAGCCAATCAATAACATCTATCTATAAATTAATCTACATATAATAATCTTAGTCTATCTATGTGATGTTCTCCTGGCGGATTCCGGCCACGGCGGCCAATGCACTCTCTGTTCCTGTCTCTCTCATACTCCGGTGGGACGACACGAGACACGACCAGTGAGAGTTAAGGCGCAGGACCGACGGCTTTACGCGCTCTCCGAGGCACGGGGCTGAAACACCGCCAACTTCCCAACTCCAGGCGGTTACTGAGACTTACTATACAGAAAGACTCAATAACTAAACTTGGCCCGACCTGGGACTCGAACCCAGGACCTCCGAGTGTGCAGCCGTACTTGCTAGCCACTACACCACCGAGGCAGACACATAATTTATGACCTGGAGTACAACATAGGCTATTGTTGATAATAAAATTTGCGAAAAGATGGCGTTGCCTGATATAGCTACATATTATTATTATCTATACTAATATTATAAAGAGGAAAGATTTTTTTGTTTGTTTGCTTGTTTGTACCGACTAAGCTCGAAAAGTACTGAACCTATTTAGATGAAAGGTAAGAAGATCGTTTGAGATTCTGGGACAGACATAAGTAGCTTTTATCCCAGAAATCATCCCTTAAGGGGTGAAAATGGAGATGAAAGTTTGTATGTTTGTTATTGAGCGGGGAATTAGAGAGCACGTAAAGCCGTCGGTCCTGCGCCTTAACTCTCACTTGTCGTGTCGAGTGGTCGTCCCACCGGAGTATGAAAGTGACAGGAACAGAGAGTGCACTTGTGTCTGCGCGTACACTTGTGCACTATAATATCTCCTGCGCAGTTGGCTAGTCTCAGTGAGATTGGCCGCCGTGAATGGAATCGGCCAGGAGAAAATCATCATCAGTTTATCTGTGTACTAAAATTCATCCAAACCCGTACAGCCATTACAGCGTGAAGGAGTAACCTGTAACAAACATACATACATACAAACTTTCGCTTAAAATACCTAGTAGCGTAATTGTTTACGTTTGGAATAATATTATGCAAGAAATGATTCAAAATATTTTCAATGTCACCCATCACGTACTAAATACGTACGTATAAATCGTATAAATCGCTGTGATTCACGTACACTTTTACATACTTATTATATTCGTTAAACCAAAAACGGCGAATTTACTGAATCGATTTTAATGTAATTTATTACAACATATAGCTCATATCCCAAAGATAGACTTAATCTATGTTCTATCCCGGGAAAGGAGAGGAATCCCGCGGGATAGCTCGAACAAACAATATTTAAAGAATTATTGCAAAATACCTTCAATGCCATGCATTACGTGTGTTATGATTCACATATCTCGGAGTTCCCAAAGAACGCCATATCTTTGTTTACATCACAAATTGACTTACTTTCCCTTCAAGAATAAACAAACTAAATATGAATTGCATCATAATTTGTTTAGTCATCTGGGTTTGAACGATCGAGAAGGTCTAGACTCAGGTATTAATCGCAAATATTAATATCGATAAATATATAAATATGTTGGAACATTAACACACAGCACCATCTATTTAGTTCCATGGTAAGCTACGAGGCCTGTGTTATGGATACCAGATAGTTGATACACTACACATATATGTATAAATTTAAATACATACATATTATAAATATAAACATCCATTACTGGAGAACAAACCTTCATGCTCATCGCACAAATGAATGCCTCCGGCGGGACTCGAACCCGCGAACGCTGGCACAGATAGTAGGGTCACTACAAACTGAGCCAAACGTGTCATCACTTCAATTACGAGTTTGACTCGTTACACAAGGACTTCCGTAGCATTAAACATTTTTATGTTATACTAGCATTGCCCGCGGCTTCGCCCGCGTTCAGATGGCCACAATCCAAATTCTTAGGTTTTACATATTAGTATACTCTTACATTGCAGTTTTTGTATTTTTTCTCAAAAATGAGATATTTTCTCGCGGTAAAAAGTATCCTATATGTTGACCTGGATAGCCAGCTATCACCATACCAAATTTCATCAAAATCCCTCCAGTGGTTTGTCTGTAACGCGGTAACAAACAGACAGACAGAAATTCTAAAAACTATAGATTCGGCCTCTGTGTCGATAATAATGTTTATTTCAATAAGATTTTCCAAAAAATATTTAATGTACAGATTCGGCTTAGTTACAATTTTATTATATGTATAGACTAGCGACTTACCCTGGCTTTACTCGGGTGCATCTCTAGGTACATTTTAATTTTTTTGAGCGGAACTATTGCTTTTTCTAACACAATAGTAACCTACGTTACTAAAATACAAAAGCGATTCAGCCGTTTCGGAGATTAGCTGGAACAAATAAACAGTCCGACCGACAGACAGACTGACAAAAATGTTAAGTATTGTTTTTCTCTTACAATTAGGTTAAAGTAAGAATATATAAACATATGTCTCATATGCATTTTTAACCGACTTCCAAAAAGGCGGAGGTTCTCAATTCATCGGAATGTTTTTTTATGTATGTTCCCCGATTACTCGAAGACGTCTGAATCGATTTGGATACTTTTTTTTATTTTAAAAGATATATATACATCCCAAGTCGTCCCATATAAATTTTATCGAAATCGGTCGAGCGGTTTTTAAAAAAATCAATAATAATGTAAAAAGCTGTTATTTTGACATTACAAACAGACACTTCAATTTTTTTATCTATATAGATTTGTAGTTACCTCATAACCGGCTTAGCATCTTAAGAAATAAGTAATTTGAAACATTACAGCTTCCTTTTAAGATTGGTTCATTTAATATTTCATAACTTGTAATTATAATTGGACTAGTAATCTATACATACTCGTATCATAAAATTGTAACTAAGCCGAATCTGTACACTAAATATTTTTGGAAAATCTTATTGAAATAGACTTTATTATGGATACAGAGACCGAATCTATAGTTTTTAGAATTTTTGTCTGTTTGTCTGTCTGTCTGTTACCGCATCCCGAGAAAACCGCTGGACACATTTTGATGAAATTTGGTATGATGATAGCTGGTAATCCGGGTCAACATATAGGATACTTTTTACCGCGGGAAAATATCTCATTTCTAACAAAAAAATACAAAAACTGCATTGTACGAGTATACTAATATGTAAAACCTAACAATTTGGTTTTTGGTCATCTGAACGCGTGCGGAGCCGCGGGCAGTGCTAGTTTTAAATAAAACTATTTTTTTGTGTTTTCGCCGTTGTTTTTCTAAATCTAAAGAAGTATTATTAAAATAAAAGCATAGTTTATTCGATTAAATTTATTCGAGCACTTTTAAACGAGAGCACTTTTTCAGTGAGAAAGCTACCACCAGCTCGGAAAGTAGTTCTGCTGAAAAAAGTCAAATATAATATTATTATAGAACTATCTAGAAATCCAGGCTTTGTTATTGCTTTGGAATTGTGATTTTTTTAAGTAATAAATAATAGGTATTATCTTACTACTATGTAAATGCAAAAGTTTGAATGGATGGATGTTTGTTACTCAATCACGCCAGAACGGCTGAACGGATCTAGATAAAATTTGGCATAGAGATAGATTGTAGTCTGGAATAGCATATAGGCTTCTTTTTATCCCGGAAAAATGCACGGATCCCGTGAGATAGATATGTTTTTGTCAAGGAACGAACCCGAAGCGAAGCATGGATAAGTCGCTAGTAATTTATATGTATACTAGCACTGCCCGCGGCTCCGCCCGCGTTCAGGTGACTAAAAACCACATTTTTAGGTTTTACATATTAGTATACTCTTACAATGCAGGTTTTGTATTTTTATCAGAAATGAGATATTTTCCCGCGGTAAAAAGTATTCTTTATGTTAACCCGGATAACCAACTATCATAATACCAAATTTCATCAAAATGCCTCCAGTGGTTTTTCTGTGATGCGGTAACAGACAGACAGACAGACAAAAATTCTAAAAACTATAGATACGGCTTCAGTGTCGATAATAGTGTTTATTTCAATAAGATTTTCCAAAAAATATTTGATGTACAGATTCGGCTTAGTTACAATTTTATTATATGTATAGATATTCGCGCGGCACCGTCTATATCGCTTAATTTTACTACGGTCTCTTAGGTCTTAACGTGATGTTAGATAGTTATAATCTTAATAAGTAGGATATGAAACACAAGAAGTGTTTTTCATATAGCACCACTACATCCAGAGATTAGCGCGTCCAAACAAACATACTCTAAAATTTTATATATTGTTATAGCTTTATATAAGTATAAGGTCAGATAGAAGTCACTAACTATGAAATAAATTTGCATTCTAAAATAAAAAAAATATAAACTTTTAGTCAGTAAATTCATTTTGTATTAACAATTTAAATACATTAATCGGTTTATTATTTAAACGAAGTATACGTGGTTTCTTTTGTTGTTTTTTTTTTACTGTAATATATCTAAAGTTAAAAATTATTAATATATATATATATATATATATATATATATATATATATATTTATATATAATTTTTATGTATGCTGCATAATAAAAACTGTAGCAAATATAAATCTTTCTATTCTAATATTAGGTATAAGTTAGATATTCTTCGTTTTAAATAAAACTATTTTTTTTCGAATTTCATATTCGAATAATACCTCACATCTATACATATAATAGAACTGTAGAGGTCGAATGTCTGTACATAGAAAAAATACTTTTTTACTAGTTTCTCTGCTGATACTGTTAAATTAGCCAGTTTTGTTACACAAAATAATATATATATATATATATATATATATATATATAATAACGTTAAAAAGGGCTGAATACATTTACGGATTTTATCGAATTATGGACTCCCCAAGATGAATAGAATGCGATTATGTTTGCGCATTCGCTTGTGCATATCTCCTACGTAAGTCTGGATAATTATAGCATCTATTATGGAGAGTCTTTTTTGTTTTTGAGATGCGGTACAATATCTTAGTACTAGCGACTCACCCTCACTCCGCTCCGGTTCGTCCCTACTTACGTTTTCACGTTTAGTACAGATTTCTCAAAGATGGGATATTTTCCCGCAGTAAAAAAAGTATCCTATATGTTGACCCCGATAACCAGATATCATCATACCAAATTTCATCAAAATCCTTCCAGTGGTCTTTCCGTGATGCGGACACAGACAGACAGACATAAATTCTAAAAAATAGATTCGGTCTCTGTATCGATTATGTCTATTTCAATAAGATTTTCCAAAAAATATTTAATGTACAGATTCGGCTTAGTTAGAATTTTATTATATGTATAGATAAACTAACTAGCTTGTTTGACAGATGTTATCCCCTCCAATTATCTATGTTGTATATAAAAAACTTATAGAAAAAGCACACTTTTTCCCGAATTTCTCGATATCCTAAGCAAAAAAAGTCTGAATACATACAATACAATATCCTATATAATTAAAATAGTAGGTATATATAAACCTCAATGCAATCTCATATTAAAAAAAAACTAAATCTATAGTTTAAAATATTTTGAATCAAATATTTTTATTTAACATAAGTTTATTATGTTATCATTATTATAATTCGCAAGATTCTAAAACTATTAAATATTCGACACACAAAATCCTTCCCGACTAACCAGTTTCTTGTATCCTATAAAAATGACCATAACGGTTTTATTTTTTAACTAAAGTATTTATAAACTGTCTAGATTTGCCTATCCGTCATAGTTTAGTGGCTAGCATGTACAGGCAGGTGGTCCTGGGTTCGATTACTAGGGCCGGTAAAGCTTAGTTATTAAGTCAAGAAGTTCTCAGTAGTAGTCTGGAGTTGGAAAATTAGCAGTGTTACTTTCACATAAGAAAAATAAATCACGGTGAATAAAATAGGAATATAAAAAACGGGAAATGGTATTGTAAAACAGTTACTTATAATACTATTTCAAACTTCATCACTGTCTTCTACATAATATTGCCAAAATAAATAAATCACAATAATCACAACCCAAATTAAATAATTTTAAATTGTAAAAGCAACAGCAACACAAATATTTTTTTTTAAAGTTTTATAAAATTGTTACAGTAAAAAGTACGGTGAAATTCTTCTTTACTTCCAATTTTTCGTATAATTTTATTGGTCCACACCGTCTATATAACTATGAGTTTTGAGACGTCAAAAACCTTAGTCTTTCACACCATGTTGTGAACTAAACTGTAAAATAATAGGGTGAATATTTACGAAAAAATTGCTTTGTTTAAATTGTTTTGTATGTATGTATGTTTATGTATATGTTTCCGAAAACGAACTCACGATCCTCAATGCCGATATGAAAATTCTATTCAGTTTTTTTAACTTTGGAAAATGTATTTACGCAGGTGGCATACAAACAGGTGGTTATGTGGGACTAGAAAGCTAGAATCGGCTAGAAAAGCCAGTTCTACCCACTAAAACCCAACAGAACCTCCACTAAACTACGATGCCCCAACGACTGCCTGCCGAGTCAGACCACAACAACCATGGGGTTGCTCCAACAGTCCATTCTGCTATAAGAGAAGTACCAGGAGCAACCCGCATGGTACACCGCCCATCGAAGTGGGCCACCTGTCTGTCTTCACTTTTGTTTAGCACACTCGGATAAATTGCAAGAGGCTAATGAAACCTCCCCCCTCACCCCCCCCCCTCACCCCCCTCTCCCCCCGCCCCCATCACCATCTACCACCACACACCCCCACCACGACAAGGTGAACAAACATCGTAGGGGTCTATTTTATTTTTTATTTAGTTTTTTACATCACTGAACTTATCACAATTGCGTCACAACATTTAAAACATTATGAGGTTACACAAAATTAAGAATAATTGAAGCATTGTACTTTGAAGGTCGAAGTCAACAGAGTTGAAATCGTTGACCTTTACTGCTTTAAATTTAGTATGATATCATTAATACAATCATGGTTTGGCTTCACTTACATTCCAAAGGACGTTCCTCGAATTTTTTTTAGTAATGGGAAATTATTTACTGCAGAGCGTACAGAAGAATATGACGGAAGTCTAAAATGGTATTATAAATTATTTATTCAAATTTAAAATTAAAATATTTTAATCAGTATTAAATTATTACAGTTTTTCCCTGAACGTCATGAGTCTACTACCAGTTCGGAAAGAAGCGTCAGACCTGAGAAGTATGAATCTGTACAATGGATATTTTTTGGAAAATCTTATTGAAATAAACATTATTATCGATACAGATGCCGAATCTATAGTTTTTAGATTTTTTGTCTGTCTGTCTGTCTGTTACCGCATCACAGAAAAAACCACTGGAGGGATTTTGATGAAATTTGGTATGATGATAGCTGATTATCCGGGTCAACATATAGGATACTTTTTAAAGGAAAATATCTCATCTCTGAGAAAAAATACAAAAACTAGTTATTACTAATAGCATAAAGACAAAGAGTTTTATTTGTAATAATAGTGATTCACCCTCGTTTCGCTCGGGTTCGTCCCTAGGTACGTTTTAATTTTTTTGAGCGCAACCCTAATTCTTTTTCTAAAATAAAAGTAGTCTATGTTACTCCCTATAATATCAGCTATCTTCCAGTGAAAGTCCCGTCAAAATCACTACAGCCGTTTTAGAGATAATCCGGAACAAACAGACAAACAAAATTAAAAAAAAAATGTGTTTTTCATATAAGTACCGTATATAATTTCATTCTATTCTATTCTTTTGTTTAGTGGCTTCCAGGAGTGCCAATTGGGTATATAATTTCATACGCATTTAGTAAAACGCTGTTATTTTGACATTACAAATAGACACTTCAATTTTATTTATCTGTATAGATGTATAGATTAGCGCGAGCGAAGCCGCGGGATTTGTTAGTGTTTTATATTCGCGAGTCTTGCTACGTGTATTGTATGACTCCGACTGCATAATATCTCCAACTCGTTTTTAGTTCACATTTTCGCAATCGATTTCTTTTATTTTTCTAATTTAGAGTTTTAGTTTTGGCATTAATTATTTCTAAGCTTATAAGTTGAATATATTTTTGTTACCACTCCGTAAATTTCATTAAAAAAAAGTCTCAATACACATGCATAAATCTGCGGCCATTTTATTCTTAATTTTTTTTCAGAGTTAATAAAAATTTCTTTTTTTTTTTTAATTATTTTTGACTTAAATTATCATAGCAATTATCGATTTATTCGGTAATCGATTATCGAGCTATTTAAAGAAAATCTTTTTTAACAAGAAGCGGCCCCTCCAATTATAATAGTTAAGAAACCCTGCCTTTAAGACCCGAATAAATGTCAAATAATAACTAAATATTACTTTAGAAGACATTTTAAAATCGCACTAATTTATGTCGATAATTGTACTTTACAATACGGATTTCCTCGTTAAATGTATTTTATATAGGTACAAATGTATACATATAATAAAATAGTAACTTATCGAAATCTGTACATAAAATATTTTTTTTAAATCAATGACTGTAACGTATTCTGTACAGAATATAGACCCCAAGACAGTAGTTAATGAATTTTTTGTCTGTTTGTCTGTGCGTTTCAAGCAAAAAGTATTGAACGGATTTCAACTTTTTGTGCAGTGATAACTGAATACTTTCTTAAATTTACGCGAATATTTGACATCTATACATATAATAAAATTGTGACTAAGTCGAATCTGTACATTAAATATTTTTTGGAAAATCTTATTGAAATAGACATTATTATTGATACAGAGGCTGAATCTATAGTTTTAGAATGTTTGTCTGTCTGTCTGTCTGTTACCGCATCACGAGAAAACCGCTGGACACATTTTGATGAAATTTGGTATGATGATAGCTGGTTATCCGGGTCAACATATAGGATACTTTTTACCGCGGGAAAATATCTAATTTCTGAGAAAAATACAAAAACTGCAATGTATGAGTATACTAATATGTAAAACCTAAGAATTTAGTTTTTGATCATCTGAACGCGGGCGGAGCCGCGGGCATTGCTAGTTTTAAATAAAACTGTCTTTTCGGATTTTTTCGCAAATTTATTTCTCGGGTAACTATCATTGCTCGGGTCAACGTCTTAGATACTTTCGCTGCAGGAAAAAGTTTTCATTTCCCCGGAAAATCTCAATAACTGGTTCTGAGAAATTTACATGGCTAACGCTGGTTAAACCTTAAGAAATACATCGAAACAATGTACTAGAAAAATGTAGGTTTTAAAAGGGCCTCCAGAAGAGTCCGCAATAACATATGTCGATCTCCTAAGGTACAATCACAATAACTATTTTTATCTATTTAAAACGTACCTACGGATGCACCCGAGCGAAGCCACGGTAAGTCGCTTGTAAAAAATATATAAAAGACTTTATATTGGCTGTATTTTATCAATACGTGTTTTTTACATTTGTATTGTACTCACTAGCATTTTCCCGCAGCTCTGCCTGTGTAGTTCATTAATATATCACAATATGTTTATAAAACATAGCCTATATGTTATGTTAATGTTAAAGCTACATTACTGTAAAGTTTCATCCAAATCCGTTCAGTGCTTTTTCTTTGAAAGAGTAACAAACATCCAAATTTTCACCAATCCTAGGTTTCGGTTTGTTTGTCCGTGTGTTTTAACGTTCACTATAGATTTCTCAGATATGAGATATTTTCCCGCAGTAAAAAGTATCCTATATGTTGACCCGGATAATCAGCTATCATCATACCAAATTACATCATAGCTGGTTATTCGGGTCAACTATAGAATACTTTTTACTGCGGGAAAATATCTCATCTCTGAGAAATCTATACTAAACGTTAAAACGTAACTAGGGACGAACCCGAGCGAAGTGACTCACTCACCTCACCCTAAGTTGGTAGTCTATACTGATTTTGTGACGTTGTGAGCTTGTGACGTTGTAGAGGGTAATCTCTGGATCTACTGAACCGATTTAGATGAAATTTGGTAAAAAAATAGTTTGAGACCCTGGTAAGAACATAGGATACTTTTTATCCCGGAAATCATTCGTTAAGGGGGTGAAAATGGGGATGAAAGTTTATATGGGGAATCAAGCTAGTATTGAATAAAGTAATATGAATATAAGAATCGAACCTGCAATGACGATAGCAGTCTTATATAAATGCAGCGTATAATTATTATTAGTTTTCAGAAACAAACAAAGCAAAAGGATATTACGAAATTTATTCATTGTTCAAGATATCACATAGTTAAGAAAATTGCTCTATAATAATAATTAGCAATCGATTTGCTTGCAAAGAAATGATTTGTGTTACGTTAGATTTGACCTTAAGACTAATGGTACGAGTAGGTACATCTCTACAAACAAAAAACGAAGTGAACTAAAACAAAAACAAATCTATCCCTCGGGAACCGTATATTTTCCGGGATAAAAAGTAGCCTATGTGTTATTTCTGAATATAATCTATCTATATGCCAAATTTCATCCAGATCCGTTCAGCCGTTCTGGCGTGAAAGAGTAACCAACACACATCCATATATACATTCTTACAAATTTTCGCGTTTTTTAGAAGGAGATATTCTAACCATTTAAAAAACCTATCTTTAAAATCAATTGTATCTAATACTTTATTAGATTTACGCGAATACTTGGCATTTATACATATAATAAAATTCTGAGTCGAATCTGTACATTAAATATTTTTTGAAAAATCTCATTAAAATAGACATTATGGATACAGAGACCGAATCTATAGTTTTTAGAATTTTTATCTGTCTGTTTATCTGTTACCGCATCACGGAAAAACCACTGGAGGCGATTCTTATGAAATTTGGTATGATGATAGCTGGTTATCCGGGTCAACATATAGGATACTTTTTATTGTGGGAAAATCTTTCATCCCTGAGATATTTTTCCACAGTATTACACAGTACATACTATACCAAACGTTAAAATGTAAATCTAGGGGACGAACCCAAGCGGAGCGAGGATGAGTCGCTAGTTTTAAATAAAACTATCTGTTCGGATTTTTTCGCGGATTTATTTTGATTTTTCGATCAAGATTGCTAATGTAAAGTATTCGAAAAATCGATAAAAATTTATGGTTTTGATTTTTCAAAATAATTTTATCGATTTAATTTTACAGAACGAGATCCGGTATCTTAATTCTACAGCTATCTGTTTTTTTTTTTATAAAGTTCGTTCAAGTAGACTAATAATAAATAATGTATTTCATTACTTCTTGGTTATATATAATATGCTTAATCCTTTAATACAATGTACTGAAATTGTTATTTTTTTAGTAAATAACAAAAATGGACAGCTTTGCTTAATTTGAACTAGCGACTTACCGTCACTTCGCTCCGGTGCGTCCGTAAGTACGTTTTAGTTTTTTTTGGACAGAATCCTAATACTTTTTCTAAAACAGAAGTAGCCTAAGTTACTCCTTATAACATCAGCTATCTTCCAGTAAAAGTCTGGTCAGTATCGGTTCAGCCGTTTCGGAGATTAGCTGGAACAAACAGACTGACATTTTTTTCAATTATGCTTCTCTTATAAGCACCTTATATAATTTCATATGAATTTAGTAAAACGCTGTTATTTTGACATTACATACAGACACTTCAATTTTATTTATCTATATAGATTAGTTGTTATCTTAGTCTATTGGAAATTAGAATATTTTAAAGATGAATATGTAAAACTATTTTTAAATATGCAAAACACGTTAATGATTCAAATTAGTGAATTGTTAGTTGGTAGAAATTTCCCTTAGCCTTGTGCCCCGGCCTCGTCTGCACGCGTGGGCGTTATTGTAAAATGGCTGCGATAATAATAATGTATATAATTAAATTTAAAGTGTCAATACGTTAGTTTTATTAGCAAACAAATGAAATAATGTCAAAAAATATATATGTACAGTATCACCTCGAGATCTACCTTGGTAGAATACAATTTAAACTAGCTTTAACTTTCAAGACATCTCCGAAAAAATTGATGAATATATATTAAAAAAACAACACACCTTTTTTTTGAAAAATGTTAAAAAATCGCACCTAGATTTATGATCAATAATTGATAATTAAAATTAATAGCTATGAGAATCTTTGTAAGATTTAAAACAAAGAACGTTGAGTGGCAATAAATAACTAATTATAGATCAATTTGACAGATCAATACACGCCATTTTTAACTTGATAGTATGTTAGATTAGTGTGTTCCGGGTTTCCGGGGCAGAGGCTGACTGCTACCGGACGCGTCCCCGGGTGGCGGATAGGGGAGCACCACTCGCACCTGTTAGACCGGGACAGGAGCTTGTGGTACCGGAGCAATCCGGCGCGGACCAACAGCCAGGAGGGGGGGGTTGAGGGAAGGGGGGTTGAGGGAGCGGCGTTAGAGGGCGCCGTATCCTTCTTGGAGGTAGCGCGGTGTCTCCGGCCGTTTCGCGGTAGGAGGTGCTGCGCGGGCCACACTGCCGGGGCTAGCCCGTCGGTGCGGCGGCTGGAGCGGGGCCATTTCGGTGGTCCTGCGTCTGGCGAGGGTTGTCGGCAGCCATTTTGGTCCGGAGGTGGGCCGACGGTAGGGGGGCCGCGGGGGAGGAGGAGTGTCGGTATGGCGATGGGCCGCTCGTCCCTATCTCCCACGGCCTAGCGGGGCCACCACCGTTGATGGTGGACGCGGTGGGGCTGCAGGGGAAGGGGAGTGTCGGCGTTGTCGCATCCTCTTCTTCTGCAGCCGTTTGTGTGTGGGCTCGTGCGCGAGTGTCTTTGGGGAGTTTGCCCAATTTGGGTGGGGTTTGTTATTTTTTGCAGGTTGCCCACTTCGGTGGGCGGTGTTTGTGTGGTGTGGGGCTGCTCCCGGGCTCCGGTTCTGATCAGCAGAGTGGACTTAGGAGCGGCCTCACTTTTTTGGGTTGAGAGTCTTCCCATAATGGGCTGTCCCGCTTGGGGCGGCCTCATGGTTGGTGCCTTCGGCCAACCGTCGCGCGTCGGGACGTCGCGGTTGTATGCGAGAGCGATCCGGTGGCGTCCCACATGGCGGCAGGGGGGGAAGTTGGGTTTTAGTGGGTATGCCGGTCTCATTAGCCGGAGAGTCTCCACATAACCACCCCGGGGGAAGTCGGGTGGTATCCGTAATAGGATTTCCCAACTATAAAAAAAAAAGTGTGTTCCGGGATAAAAACTATCCTATGTCCTTCCCAGGGTCTCAAACTATCTCCATAACTCATCTAAATCAGTTTAGCAGATTAAGCGTGAACAGGTAACAGACAGTCACTTTCGCTTTGGTTAGTTGGAATGTTGCAAAGAAATAAATTCTGATATGAAGAGCTTAGATAAGATGTTCTACAATCTTTGAAGTTTTTTTTAAATTAAAATAGCAAAAATCATTCTACCATAGAGTTATAATATGTGATTCTCATATATTTTTTTAAATCTCGGACTCGAACATACGACCTCAATCTTTCGGTTCCCGATGTTTCGCAAATAGCACTATTTCTCTTTTTTTTTCAAATTATATTTTTTGTGGGTAGCTATATATTTGTAATGGCGATTATTTTTAAAGATTTTTGATAGACTGTCTGTAATAATTATACCTTTGAGACATCTAAAATCATAGTCTCTCCCGTGACTAGATGACCAAATAACCAAATTCTTAGGCTTTATATATTAGTATACTCTTACATTGCGGCTTTTGTATTTTTTCTCTGAAATGAGATATTTTCCCGCAGTAAACAGTTCACTATCCGGGTCAACATATAGGATATGTTGATCCGGATAATCAACTATCATCATACCAAATTTCATCAAAATCCATCCAGTAGTTTTTCTGTGATGCGGTAACAGACAGACAGACAGACAGACAGACAGACAGACAAAAATTCTAAAAACTATAGATTCGGCCTCTGTATCGATAATAATGTCTATTTCAATAAGATTTTCTAAAAAATATTTAATGTACAGATTTGACTTAGAATTTTATTATATGTATAGATAGTATTAATTATTTAAACCATATAATTGTTCTATGTGTAATTTAATAAAAACTTTTTAACAAAAAAATAAAAACCGACTTCAAACAAAAGCACTAAAAAGTGAAAAATAACTGATTGCTAGTTTTCATTTACTATACATACCTAATCAAATATTTTCGAAGTCGGTGTGCTTTGGCTAAGTAATGGACTGGCACCTATTAAATACATAACTAATCAAATATTTCCGAAATCGGTAGGCTTTAATTACAAAGCCAAAGCACACCGACTTCGAAAATATTTGATTAGGTATGTATAGTAAATGAAAACTAGCAATCAGTTATTTTTCACTTTTTAGTGCTTTTGTTTGAAGTCGGTTTTTATTTTTTTGTTAAAAAGTTTTTATTTTTCCCTTTTTAGTGTAGACAGTAGTAGCAAAGTAAGGATTCTAACGTGTTAGGCTTGTCAAATCAAACAAAATAAGCCCAAACTCAAAGTATCTACTATTAGCCGTTGAAGAGTTCCACCTAATCACCTTCTGGTCTTACCATCAGATCAGGTCAACAATACCGAACCACTGTACTATCAACGGAAATAAAAACACTTGCAAATTTAAAGTTAATATGACAATTAGAAGTAGGTTAAATTCATCATTAGCTATTTTTCCACCCTTAGGGGTGGTATTTTTTTTTGAAATTTAAATGGGACCAATCTGGAAGTATACACTTTCAAACAACACAAAAATTGTCCAAATCGGTTAATAAATGACGGAGTTCTGAGGTAACAAACATAAAAAAAAAAAAAAAAAAAAAAAAAAAAAAAAAAAAAAAAAAAAAAAAAAAAAAAAAACATACAGTCGAATTGAGAACCTCCTCCTTTTTGAAGTCGGTTGAAAAAGTTAAAATTAATTAAGGATAATAATTTTAATTTAGTTTGCTATTATTCAAAAGACAAATTACTAAGCAACACTATTACTGTATACTTTTACAAATGAAAAATTAAAAATATTAATTAAATAATAATAAGATAGATTCATTTTAAAATATCAAGTTTTAAAAAAGTATCAGGACATATCTCATACTATAAGGCAGCCAGATTCTGATCAACCATCATCGATTATTTCGAAACATAATTACAAAACAATATCCTTTCTGAATCACATTATTACCCGGATTCAATTTAAAATGGCCTTATAAATTAACTTATACTATATTAAAAGTATGAATTGAAATATGCCAACGTACATCTCTATGGTCGAGTTATACTATACTAGTTTTTGATCGCGAGTCTGTTTGCATGATTGTCAATACATATAATAAAATTCTAACTGAATCGAATCTGTACATTAAATATTTTTTGGAAAATCTTATTGAAATAGACATTATTGTCGATACAGAGGCCGCATCTATAGTTTTTAGATTTTTGTCTGTCTGTCTGTGTCTGAAAAACCACTAGACAAATTTTGATGAAATTTAGTATGATTATAGGTAATTATCCGGGTCAAAAAATATAGGATACTTTTTACTGCGGGAAAATATATCATTTCTGAGAAATCACTACATATTATAAACATAAAACAAAGTCCTACGCTGCGTCTGTCTGTCTGTTCGGTGATAAACTCAAAAAGTACTGCATCGATTTTCATGCTGTTTCCACTATTGGATAGAGTGGTTCTGTGGTGTTTCTACGATGGCCCACTATGACGGGGGAGGTTCTGTTGGGTTTTAATGGGTAGTACTGGCTTTTCTAGTCGTTTAGACCCATATAACCCGTATGTATGCAGGTGGTATGTATAAATGGTTTGGGTGGGGGTAAAATATGAGTGAGTGTACATAGAAATGTCTATATCTTAAGCCATTCAATCGATGCTTGGATTTGATCTTAATTGACTATAATTTAATAGCTATCACACCACCAAGCAACGAATGAGGCCATCGTCAAATACGCTGGCCAAGTTTGAGGCCGACTTCGCATGTCTTTAGATAACTTGTTAGGCTCCTAGGTAGGTTACATGCAGGTTTCCTCACGATATTTCCGTCGCCGTAAGATGTTAAAAATGATTGGCACATGAAAATATCAGAGGTGTGAGACCCGAGATTTGAACCCGCTTCACTCGGTTTCTTATTAGAGCACGTTACCACTGGGTTACCACTGCGTTAATGTTATTTTAAATATTTAGATATGTCCAAATATTGATATCATTGACTCATCGATGCATACTAAATTTTGTTATATATTTCATAACGACCTTCACGTGCCTTCGCTGACTCAGAAAAGTGTCAACTTGTATCGTTAAATGTATCTTTATCTTCTACTAGCGGTTCAACCTCGCTTCGCTTGGGTTCGTTCCTAGCTTGCTTCCCAATACAAACTGTCATCCCCATTTTCACCCCCTTAAGGGATGATTTCCCGGATTAAAAGTATCCTATATCCTTCCCAGGGTCTCAAACTATCTTCTTACCAAATTTCATCTAAATCGGTTCAGTAGATCCAGAGATTACCCCCTACAACGTCACAAACTCACAATTTACAAACTTACAAACTTTTCCTCTTTATAATATTATTAAGTATTAAGTATAGATATATTATTAGTTCAATTACGTATTAAATAAGGACGCTCTGGTGCGTCCCTATGTATGGGATTTTTTTTGGGTTTTTTAATTCATGGGGTTTAATTTTTTTGTGGTACGGGACACTAATTCTTTTTCTACAATAAAAGTAGTTACTCTTTGTAATATCAGCAATACACCACCCACCGAATTGGGCCACCTCCCTGTGCGTTTCTTGGCTTCGCGCCCGGTTGGATTGCCGAGCACTACTGAGCCCCCCCCACCACGACAAGGTGAACGCACGTTGGGGGGGTTCGTTGATTATCATGGTCAACATATAGGATACTTTTTACTGCGAGAAAATATTTCATCTCTGAGAAATCTAACTATCCGTTAAAACATACCAAGGGACGAACCCGAGCAGAGCGAGATGAGTCGCTAGTGTTTTTATATATTCTCGCATCTCTCATATTATCATGTGCGAATTATTTCCAGCACGATTGCTACTTGTCTTACGGTGAAGGAAAACATCGTGAGGAAACCTGCACTTTCGTCCGCCAACCCGCACTTGGTCAGCGTGGTGGACTATGGCCTGATCCCCCTCGTATTGAGGATGACTCACTCCCAGCGGTGACTCGTTATAAGGGCTGAATACAACAAGCACAAACAAATACAACAAACAGACAAAACCGCAGTCAGTAGTTAGTTTAAATAGTTTAAATATGAATACGTAGTATTTTCAAGAATTTCTAGTATTATTTGTCATTATAAATAAGAAGTTGTCGTAAACAGTAAGAGATTTTCCTTGTTCTTAGGCAGTTCGAATAACGGATGTCCATTTTGTTTTTAATATCTACTACCGCCCGCAGTTTTGCTTGAACAAATTATATTAATAAACGGAATTTTAGGCTGTTTATATGTAATTATATCAATTAATCTAAAAAATGTTGGGAAAATTTTTTTAGGTCTGTTAGCAGTTACTTTTTCTAGTATTTTTTAGGACTTGGGCTTTAACTCCCGAACTGATGACAGGCTCATGATGCTCAGTAAACAATAGGGAATAAGTGTGATCTTTTTTATGTTCTATGCCCTTATATCGTTATATAATTGTAATAAAAATACATCCAGCTCCAAAAAACTAAAACTTAGTATAAAAAAAAAATTAAAATACCATACCGATAAGGGCACTTTAAACGTCCGCCTTTTGTCCACGTGACGTCACAGTATGATACATTGAAATATGACGACATGAGTTTGCAGAGACAAAATAGCTAAACGCTCTGTTATGATATACTATGACGTCATATTCGATCTGACCAATGGCGTGCGTTTCAACTAGTTTGAATTTCCCACCTATATTTGCACTTTTTTATAATTATTTTCTTAATCAAATAGAAATTACATTAAAATATATTGATATACATAGACTTAATTCAAAAGCAATAAAGATTGTAAAAATATATATATATATATATATATATATATATATATATATATATATATATTACCTTTATTTAAATCACACGTATATTCCATATTGTGATTATTGAATGCTGTGTGAAATTCTTTGAATTTGAGTCCGAACTTTGTTAATTTAATACGTACATCGAGTTCAATATCACTTGAACACTGTCTTATCAATTATTTTATACTATCATATCGACTTTGAAAAATAAGATCTAATAAAAAGAAAAATTAATAAAACTAGTTCAATACGATGGCGAAAATATCGCCTAATATGAACAAAAACCACACCAAATTGAGTTTATTTTTTTCTCATCGGTACACAAACAAATGCAGTTATTACTATATCTTGTACAAAAAATTAATAGCTTAGAGTGAAAAAACCTAACCAACTGAAGATTTCAAGAGTTCGCTTGAGTTTATTTTATAGTGAGATTGTACTTATATAAATAAATATCAATATGTCGGTACATTAACACACAGCGCCATCTAGTTCCATGGTAAGCTACGAGGCTTGTGTTATGGATACCAGACAGTAGATACACCACACTATATAATTTTAAATACATACATATTATAAATATAAACACCCATGACTGGAGTACAAACATTCGTGCTCATCACACAAACGAATGCCCCCAGCGGGACTCAAACCCGCGACCGCTGGCACAGCAAGTAAGGTCACTACCAACTGAGCCAAACCTGGAAATGATTCGCACATAAAAATATCAGAGGTGCGAGACTCGGGATTAGAACCCGCTACGCTCGGTGTCCCAAGCGAACACGTAACCACTACCTAAATGATTGTATACTAAACAAAAACATGCGCACGCGTTTCCAGAAAAATGGTTAGTTTTACTTATACATCACCGCCATTACGACAGTGTAATTGTGATTCATTGTGTGACCATGACATTGTCCAGTTTGATGCACCGTCTGTAATTTTGAGAAATTTATTTAAGGTAAGCGTATATAACCAAAGTCACATCCGGATGGGCGTCGAACTATTGAAGGACCAACGTGTTGGCAAAAATTTGAGTCATTTTTATACCTGCTTTAGTTGCCTCGATAAAAATTTATAGCCTGCTAGGGTCAATTGGAAAGTAAAAAATCCCTTCGAAAACGTTATAGAACATCTATACTAATATTATAAATGAGAAAGTCTGTGAGGCCGTATGGATGTTTGGGTATAGATGTAAGGATGTTTGTTACTCTTTCACGTAAAAACTACTGAATGGATTTTAATGAAACTTTACAATAATACAGCTACATACATCCGAATAACACATATGCTACTTTTTATCCCGGAAAATTGTACGGTTTCCGTGGGATAATTTGTTAGAAAACCCTAAAACGATGTAGCACGAATTCTCTGATTGAAATAAGTCTTTACTAAGTTAGGGACATTATGTTGGAGACTAAATAGATAGACATATATGTATGTTTGTTTATGTATTCAGCCATTTCTAAAGTCCCACTGCTGGAGGTGGGCCTCCCTTCAATACTCGGGGGATCAGGCCATAGTCCGCCACGCGGACCAACTGGTTAGTGGACTCAAATGAAAAGACAAACGTGGGCAAAACCGCATGTAGTAAATAACTTAGAACCTAAGGTTACAACTAGTATTATTATAAATAGTTATGTATGTTTGTACGTTTGATAATGGCTAGTAAACGTTGAAAAGGTCGATAGTTCTTTATAATATATTGTCTGTCATTGGTGGAAGAGATAAATAGCAGTGCGCAAAGCAGATTCAATATACGTACAATGCCCACGATTTAAATTTTAAAATGTTAGAGTTGACAGTAATTGCTTTATATGGCATTGCTTGGAAAATATTAGATTTTTTTTCATATAAATTGTTATAACTTAAAACGTTATTTTACGCTACTGCGACGAAGCCCAAAGGAAGGTTATGTGTTTGACCTGTATGTATGTATGTCTGATCTTACGTTCCGTCGTAATTACTAAACGGCTAAACCGATTTTGATGATTCATACGTCGTTCGATTCAAAGGATATATGTATAGATATTATTAAAAATAAAAATTACATATTACGATGTTCCTCGATCAACTTGTTCTCATCTCTTTCGCTTTATACGGAGTCATTTTTTTTTACTTTAGTAATTATTTTTATGCTTTACTCGTATTATGTACTTAAATTTTTATAATCGACTAGCATTGCCCGCGGCTCCGCCCGCGTTCAGATGACCAAAAACCAAATTCTTAGGTTTTACATATTAGTATACTCTTACATTGCAGTTTTTGTATTTTTTCTAAGAAATGAAATATTTTCCCGCAGTAAGAAGTATCCTATATGTTGATCCGGATAACCAGCTATCATCATACCAAATTTCATCAAAATCCCTCCAGTGGTTTTTCCGTGATGCGGTAACAAACAGACAGACACACAGACAGACAAACATTCTAAAAACTGTAAAATGTCCATTTCAATAAGATTTTAAAAAAAGTATTTAATGTACAGATTTGGCTTAGTTACTATTTTATTATATGTATAGATTTTAGCCTATTTCTAAGTATCGTGTCAATTTGAAAATTAAGTAGGATGTGAGATTCGAATGATAACACCATAATTACTTAATAAATAATTGATTCCCCATACAAAATTTTCATCCCCATTTTCACCCCTTTAAGGGATGACTTTCGGGACAAAAACTATCTTATATCCTTCCCATGCTCTCAAACTATCTTCATACCTATGGTATGGTATAAAACGGGCTTGTTTCCGCAACTCGACGTCTGCGCGCCTACTTTTCTTCATACCTAATTTTATCTTAATCGGTTAAGCGGATTTTTAGTTTCTCCATTACAAACAAACAGACAAACATACAAAAATCATTTTTTTTTCTCTTTATAATAGTAGTATCTACATATAGAAAGATATAAATAATTTATACAGATAGTCAGTACTGACAGACTGTGAGGAAGCTACGAGGTTTATGAGACTGAGCAGGATCTAGAATTTACATAGATATTTTATCGTACTCGATATGTTTGTATGTTTGTTTGTGTACATATATATCTTGGCTATTAAAACTAATTTTCATAATTTGTGCTTTAGAATAGGTTAAAAATCAAGGGCATTCCTATAGAAAATTTAAAAAAACACTTCAACGCCGATTTTTATAGTTTTTTTTTCTTACCGGCGACGGCAACGGAGACGGTACATTCGTAGTAAGAGGTTTGTGTTTCTTACCATTTTTCTCTAAAACAGCTCGGCTGATTTCGAAACGGTTTTTTGCTTTGCATGTCTCATTTCTAAGCATATTTTTAGGTTAGTTTTATAATGTTACAGATCACCAGGGGGCGCTACAGTATATACGTGTTTCTCCAAAACGGTTAAGTATATTTAATTTGGTTGTATTTAAAGGGTAGTCTAATACAACTTTAAAGACATTATCCATATTGACGACATGTTTGACTCAGTTTGTAGTGACCCTACTTGCTGTGCCAGCGGTCGCGGGTTCGAGTCCCGCTGGGGGCATTGATTTGTGTGATGAGCACGAATGTTTGTACTACAGTCACGGGTGTTTATATTTATTATAGTATGTATGTTTAAAGTTATAAATGTGTAGTGTACCAACTATCCGGTATCCATAGCACGAGCCTCGTAGCTTACCATGGAACTAGATGGTGCTGTGTGTTAATGTCCCAACATATTATTTGTTATTTATACTATTTATGTACATATAATCGATTGTTTTATTTTCTTTCTAATTTTTATTTTTCTTAATTTGACTACAGAATTGTGTATAATTCCAGCTATATGTTTCCAAGTTTCTGAGTTACATGAGTGATAAAGGGACAGACGGACATGATGAAATAACAAGGTGTTCGTTTTTGCCTTTTAAACACGGAACCCTAAAAGAAAGTGAGTAAAATTATGTAAACTATATTTAATATTGTTTTCATCTATAGACTACAGAACCCCACAAGGCGTGAAGTGATTTTAATAATGCATGCAGAATCTTGGGTTTCTTTCATCTTCTATTTTCTTCTTCTTTAATTCTATTCTTTACATTATTTATTATTTTTTTTATTAAAAAGGCAATGGTAGCCCAGTGGTAACGCGCTCGCTTGGGAAACCGAGTGAAGCGGGTTCAAATCCCGGGTCTCGCACCTCTGATATTTTCATGTGCGAATCATTTCCAAGATGATTACCACTTGTCTTAACGGTGAAGGAAAACATCGTGAGGAGACCTGCATGTCTGAGAGAACCTAGCAAGTTTTCCAAAGACATGTGAAGTCCGCCAACCCGCACTTGGCCAGCGTGGTGGACTATGGCCTGATCCCCCTCATATAAAAGGGAGGCCCACGCCCAGCAGTGGGACGTTAAAAAGGGCTGAATACATACATTATCTATTAGACAAGCAGCGTATATTTTCAATTCTTTCTAATCATATAAAACCATCCATCTGTTCATTAAAAAAACGGTCAAGTGCGAGTCGGACTCGCACACGAAGGTTCTGTACCATAATCAATTTTTTTAAAGAATGGCAGCCTTTTTGAAATTCGCCATCTTGGTTTTTTATTATTTGTTGTCATATTGGCAATAGAAATACATCATAGACTTTTGATTAAATCTCAACTAACATCTTTTTCCTTCTTTTCAATCTCATAAAAGGCGAAGGTCGCTTACAAAATTCGTTGTTACAAAGTTCTATGTTACAATATTAGTACTTATGTAGTTATGAATGCTACAAGGTTCTATGTGTCATTGGCTACAGTTTTGCAAAAACAAACCACTAGATAGCGGCACTATAACTACAAAATATTCAATTTTACATAGTTCTATGTTATTTTTTTTACGATAACAAAAAAACGAAGTTCTATGTAAAAATTACTAAGCTTCATTAAAATTAACATAGAACCTTGTAATAGTAAGCCAACGTAAATTTAATGCCAGCAAGCGAAGTCAGAGACAAAAGGGAGTCATGTCTTGAGCTTTTTACTATATCCTTTAACAGCAGATAATAATGATGGCTGGCTTGACTTAACTAGTACATGAGTAATGTATGTATGAATGATACAATATACATTTACCTGTCGTAGTTTGAACTTATGACCTCCTACTTGAAAGGTACAGACGTTCGTAAATGAATAGGTGTTGTGTTAAAAGTTTATCATTTATATATAACTAGCGACTCAACCTCACTCAGCTCGGGTTCATCCCTAGTTACGTTGTAAATTTTAGTATAGATTTCTGAGAGATATGATATTTTCCCGCAGTAAAAAGTATCCTATATGTTGACCCGGATAACCAACTATCATCATACCAAATTTCATCAAAAGCGGTTCAGTGGTTTTCCTCCTTTCTTTTAATGACAAATGAAATGAGAAATGACCAATTCCCCATACAACCTCCCACCTCTTTTCCTTAAGGTATGATTCCCGGGATAAAAACAACCCAATGTCCTTCCCAGGGTCTCAAACTATCTCCATACAAAATTTCATCTAAAACGGTTAAGCGGATTAAGCGTGTAAAGATGACAGACAGGCAGATAGACAGAGATACTTTCGCATTTATAATATTAGTATCAATTTTAACTTAGTAGAGATGTGCCTTAACTCCAAAATAGCATAGAATCGAACCCGGATCCTGACACGCGTAGGCGATGGCGCCGCATTCTTCGTCAAGGACGATGTAACACCATAGTTTAAATTGCTTTACAATATGTCGTTGAGTAAATATATACCAATTCTTATTTTGGTTACAGCCTTAAATAATATATAGAATATAATGAAATTTGAATACAGAGATAACCTAACAAATCATTATTTTTAGCTCTTAAAATATATTTTTTAGAATGGGATCTTGTTTAAAGTACATAATATCCATACTAATATTATAAATGTTAAAATGTGTTTGTTTGTCCTTCTTTTACTTCGAAATGGAGAGACGGATTGACGTGATTTTTTTGTGGAGATAGTTGGGAGTGCTGGAGAGTGACATAGGCTACTTTTTACCGCGGGAGATTATCTAATTCCCACGGGAAAACACGTTATAATACAATCCAAAAAATATTTATAATCAGAATTACTTAAAACTTGGCATTAATGCTATTTAATAAAATTAAATAAAGACATGTTTTAGCATTTTCAACATTCATCCTCTAAGGGGGTAAAATAGGAGAGAAGAAAAATAAGAAATTTTGTATGAAACTACCTTTTTAAATAGTTTTAGCGCGAGCGAAGCCGCGGGTTCTGCCAGTATTTAATAAATAATCCCATCGTACTACAATATAAATGCGAAAGTTTTAAGTTTGTTACTCAATCACGCCAGAACGACTGAACGGATCTGGATGAAATTTGGCACAGAGATAGATTATAGTCTGGAATAGCACATAGGTTACTTTTTATCCCGGAACAATATACATTTTGTTCAACGTATGTTGTTACATTTAATATCATCGAATCTCAGCTACTTTTAAGCAAAGTGACGCTTGCACGTGAGTGACAGGTTTAATGCACGAAATATCAAATAAACCTCTTTTTGCATTACCTAAAGTTAAAACGAAGTATACGTCAAATAATTAATTTTGTATCTCGTGCATGTAATTAATTTAATTTAAAATATTGTGAAATATGTAGATATCTTCTTTAAATATAATAATTACAAAAAACATTGTAAAGTTTTAATATATATAATTAACTAGCTAGCTACTCTCCCCACGCTTCGCTCGGCTTCGTCCCTAGTGATGTACAAAAACAAATCTATCCCACGAAAACCATAAATTTTTCCGGGATAAATTATTTCAGACATAGTCTATCTAGAATAATGTCGATAGATATAACCTATCTCTGTGCCAAATTTTATCCAGATCCGTTTAGTCGTTCTGGCGTGATTAAGTAACAAACATCCTTCTAAATTTTCGCTTTTATAATACTAGTAGAAAAAACAAATCTATCCCACGGGAACCGTAAATTTTCAGGACAAAAATAATTTATACGTTATTCCAGACTATAATCTATCTCTGAGCAAAATTTCATCCAGATCCATTCAGCCGTTCTGGCGTGATTAAGTAACAAACACTTATTCAAACTTACCATTTATACCTAATAAATTTAATCTTAAGTATCATGCAGTTTCTATTTAATTTTTATATTCTACATTTTTAAATTGTATTGTATTGGCAAGCTTTTTTGTATGTATACGATGTCTGTGGAACTTGATTAGTTTTAGGATTATTTTCATATATTTTATAATGTAATTATTTATTGTACTGTATGTTTTCCTTGAAAAGCAGAAAATGAATAAATATATAATGATAAAAAATTGACGACACGTTTAGCCAGTTTGTAGTGACCATGCTTGCTGTGCCAGCGGTAGCGGGTTCGAGTCCCGCTGGGGGCATTCATTTGGGTGATGAGCACGAACGCTTGTACTTCAGTCATGGTTGTTTATATTTATAATATGTATTTAAAGTTATATATGTGTAGTGTATCAACTATCTGGTACCCATAAGACAAGCCTCGTAGCTTACCATGGAACTAGATGGTGCTGTGTGTTAATGTCACAACATATTTATTTATGTATAATATTTAAAAAATGCAACTTTTTGTCATATTATAATATGTAAATTTGGTTAAAACCCGCAACTTTCTAACGAATTAAATCGCGAGGACGTTTTTTGTGTGTATGCTCCTAGTAACAGCAACATAAATTAGGATTGTAGGCCACAGACAGCATGCGATATACATATGTTATATACAGGATGGAACAAATGGATGGGAAATGAAAGAAAAGTACCTTAAATACTAAATTAATCAAATTTTACTCAAAGGAAATCTTTCTCTTTTTTTAAATATATAATAACTGTATTATTAGTTAAAAATAAGCTTTTTTAAAAAAAAGCTTAGCTGAACAGGTAATCGAACCAACTAAAAATACAATAAAATACACCGTCGCAATTTTTATGAACTAACCGACAAAGCCAATGGTAAGAATAAAATCGCTCGTACAAACATTATATATTACAATAGGTACATATCGACTCTAACATCGTGGAACAAACGCACTGAAAATATCAAGTTTTACTCTAAGGAAACATTTTTTTTAAATAAGTTATAAAAAATTATATAAAAATATAATAAAAATAATAAATATGTTAAAGATAAATAATATCAAAAACATGAAGTCTTATCATAATTCCATCCATAAGTGTTGATTTTTGCTTTGAAATTATTTAAATAATCCTATTTATAAATGCGAAAGTATGGATGGATGTTTGTTACTCGATCACGCTAGAACGGCTGAACGGATCTTGATGAAATTTGGCACAGAGATAGATTATAGTCTGAAATGGCACATAGGTTACTTTTTATCCCGGAAAATAGTACGATTACCGTGGGATAGATTTGTTTTTGTTTTTAAACTGAAGCGAATGTATGTTGCTAGTACATTCATATATTTTATGTATATTTAAAAAAAAGAACCTTAAAAATTATTGTATAAATCAAAAAGAAATCAATATCTCCACTTTTTTAACGTCAATGGTAGAGTAACATTCTTTTATTAACCGACTTCAAAAAAGGAGGAGGTTCTATGTTCGTCTGTATGTATGTTTTAAAATATAGCTTTATATAGCGGGTGCTTTACTGGAAAGCCATGCTTAAATATTTTAAGAGCTTACCTATAGTATTATTTCTATAATCGACTCCTAATCTATTATTTTGAAATATAGGACTTCTTTTTGTTTTATCAAAAGTTACATATAACATTTTAAGTGAATGTCTTTATTATGACTATAAAACTATGGAATGTTTGTATATATGTATGTACATACGTTGTGTATGGCTCAGTTTGTAGTGCTAGCGGTCCCGGGTTTGAGTCCCACTGGGGGCATTAATTTGTGTGATGAGCACGAATGTTTATACTCCAGTCATGGGTGTTTATATTTATAATATGTATGTATTTAAGATATATATGTGTAGTGTATCAACTATCTGGTATCCATAACACAAGCCTCGTAGCTTACCATGGAACAAGATGGTGCTGTGTGTTAATGTCCAAACGATATTTTTAAAGTACACAAAGATGTATGATATGATTTTAAGAATATAATAAAATGTAAGATGAATGTAAGAAAATAAAAATGTATACTATGCTTAGCATTTCGTCAATCATTTGTAAGGAAAATCCTAAAAACACCCTTTAGAAGAAAAGAATCATATATAAAAAGTGGTAATTTGGACGCTGGGTTTCTTCTTATATAGTCGTTTATCTACTACCTGCACTCTGCAGGCTTTACAAACATGAAACCAGATTCATATTTTATAATATGATCACAAGTTTATCTTCCCAGATTCATTATTATGTTATTTCGTTTAACTTCTATACAGAAAAATAAAATTGAAGTGTCTGTTTGTAATGTCAAAATAACAGCTTTTTACTAAATGCATATTGGTACATGTAAGAAGACCTCAATTATTAAAAAAATTGTCTATCTGTCTATCTATTTGTTCCGGCTAATCTCCGAAACGGCTGGACCGATTTTGACGGAACTTTCACTGGCAGATAGCTGATGCTATAAGGAGTAACTTAGGCTATTTATAGAATTAGGATTCCGCTCAAAAAAATTAAAACGTACCTAGGGACGAACCCGAGCGAAGCGTGGGTTAGTCGCTAGTTTTAAATAAAACCATTTTTTTGCGGATTCACTATCTAGAGCAGTATAATTTTAAAAGTAATTTTGAAGTCGGTACACCTTTTTTTAACGTGGGGAAATACATTTACGCATACGACCTGCATACATTCAGGTGGTAGTGGTTATGTGGGACTCACCGGCTAGAAAAGCCAGTACTACCCACTAAAACCCAACAAAACCTCCCCCGTCTTAATGGGGCGTCGCAGGATCGCTTACGCACTCAACCACGACGCGGCAGACCACAACAACCATGGGATGAAGTCGGTAGCTTTAAATATTTTTTTAGATTTAGTATGTCGCTGTCCTTATACTTCATCCGAAAATTGAACTCAAAATATCTGCCTGATAATCATTAATTTCAAAATTTCATAATACGTGATTTGAAAAGTTAAAATGCGTTATCAGTTTGACCGAGTCACTTTTGACCCTCACCCAGAATGTACATTATATTAGGGTTGCCAAAATTATAAAAAAATAATATTTTTTCAAAGAATTCACTTGTATCTGTGCATATATACTATAATATCTGCGCAGTTGGCTCAACGAAATTGACCACCGTGACCGAAATCGATCATCATCTATATATATATAATAAAACTGTAGAGGTCGAATGTCTGTACATAGAAAAAAAAATGCTAAAAACCGAGTCAGGGGGATGTAAGAAGACAAATAGAACAAATCCAGTTTTTTTTTCAAATTTATTGTTTCTCTGTTTGTCTGTTTGTACGGGCCAATCTCCGAAACTATTGGACCGATTTAATGAAATTTTGCATGGTGGTACTGTACACTAATATAGTTCATACATCAAAATAAAAAATAGGCTACTTTGTATCCCGGAAAACTGTACGGTACGGTATCAATAAATATATTTTTGTTCGTTACTAGTCATTAATTTTTTTATTTTTATTTTAGTTAGACAAGATGTATCACGAAATTGTATGTATTGATCATACATTTTGACCTAGATATTATTAGAAAATGACTATATATTTCTTTATTCTTGCTATCCTGCAAAAATAATAGTGAGGTTACAAAAATATAATATAATAACTAAACTTGTACAGCCCTATTAGATCAATGGAGCAAACTTAGTTAAGGTCGCCGCCCACCTAACACCACGTTTAAGCTGTCTCAAATCCTTTTTGAGTGACTTCAAATAAAGACGTTCTTAATATGTCTATATTTTTACCGACTGCGGTGAAGTCCAAAGAAAGGTTATGTGTTTTTGTAGGTATTTTATATATTCTTTTTTGCACATAAAAAATAAATTTAGTATCTTAAATAAATTGATGGTAAAGGTGGACTTATCTGTCACAGAGATCTCTTCCAGTCAACCTTACGGCAATAAAACAATCTTTTAATTTTTTAATCTGTTTTACAAAAAACTGAGGCTAAATAGCATATAAGTCTATTATAAATATTTATTATCTTACAACAAGTTAACGCACCCTTGATTTGCTCGGGTTCTTCAGTATTAATAAAAGTTAGAGTAGTCTATGTTCTTTTCTAATGTCCAATCTATCTCAATACCAAAATTCATCAAAATTGATTTAGAGGTCCAGACGTGAAAACGTGATAAACCGACAGATTAAAACATTCGTATTTATAATATTTGTTAGGAATTTTGCTACTTTTATAACAGGTATAGTGGGCGAGAGCCTCAAAGCTTTCAAACAAATGAAAATAATACATAAATTATGTACCAATGAACGGAATGCTCCTTTCTTTCTTAACTTCTTTAACTGTAGATAAGTTAGTTAAAAAATAATAGGTAAATATAGTCTTAAAATAAATAACTAAACAAATTTTGATGAAATTTAATATATGGATATTTTAAAAGATACAGTTGTAGGACAACAGTTTTGATGAGTAGTGCTTTTGCAGGAATGGATCTGAATAGTGCAGTTACAGGAAGGCTTTGATCGGATAATTTTTGAAAAGCCAATGTTGTTCGTCATCTCGGTGTTAAGCGTAAGCAGGTTTACTTAGCCAAGGAAACTTCACGGAGTCCTCTTTCTACAGCTTCATGAACAGTATCCCACCCGGTAGGCCCATTGAATATATATATATATATATATATATATATATATATATATATATATATATATATATATATATATATATATATATATATAGCCCTATCATCGGTATAGCCAAAGATCTTGCCCCGCTTATGTTTAAGGTACACAAATCATTCATATAAATTAGAAACAAAGTCGGACCCAAAACGCTGTATCGCGGTACGCCGTAAATTATGTATAAATCCTCGTTCAACAGTTGTCCAATATTTACTTTCTGTTTACGATCACACAAATAATCTTTAAGAAGCAAAAATGCCAATATTTACTATTTTCTTTACATTTTTTAACTTTAAAAAGAAACCAATTCTTTAAAACAATTTTGAAAATCGATTCATAATAAGCACGAAAACATAATAATATCTATATCTTCATTATTATTCGAGTTAAGCTCCTCTTTTGAAATCGGTCAAAAGCCTCAAATCTTCACAGACAATAAAATTCAAAACAACGTAATCTTTTAATAAGCAGCATTAAAAATATAATTATTATACATAGACTGAAAAAAACGGTCTCATTATTTATATAAAAGAAACATTAGGAATAAAATTATAATTCTACACGATTTTTTGTTAGAAAAGATAACAACGTCTTAATGGCAGAGGAATAATTTTAACTTAAAATGATATTAGTTTAGTCACTAAGTACTGCATCCTTAACTGCCTCGGTGGTGTAGAGGCTAGCATGTACGGCTGCTCACCCGGAGGTCCTGGGTTCGAGTCCCGGGTCGGGCCAAGTTTAGTTATTGAGTCTTCCTGTATATTAAGCCTCAGTAACAGCCCGGAGTTGGGTAGTTGGCGGTGTTTCACCCCCGTGCCTCGGAGAGCACGTAAAGCCGTCGGTCCTGCGCCTTAACTCTCACTGGTCGTGTCAAGCAGTCGTCCCACCAGAGTATGAGAGTGACAGGAATAGAGAGTGCACTTGTGCCTGCGCGTACACTTGTGCACTATAATATCTCCTGCGCAGTTGGCTAGTCTCAATGAGATTGGCCGCCGTGGCCGGAATCGGTCAGGAGAACATCATCATCATCATCACTGCATCCTATTACGAGAATGGATGGAAAACTTCTGATTTTAGTAGTGAATTTTGGTGAAGATGTTGCAAATACTTTTGAACGTTGATTTTCGGAAATCCCAGTAAAAGTCATATCTTTGTTAATATCTTCTTCTCTAGATACTATCAGCCTTTTAAAAAACATACTCATCACTGTACACCAGTTTAAGTTTTCGTATGTAGTAGATGCAAATAAAATAATTAAAATATTTAAAACTATCAATCTTAAGGAAACTGATGATTTATGGGGCATGTTTATTAAATTAAGTAAAACAATAATAACATACATTGCACCACATTTATCTCTTTTCTTCAATAAATGTATGGACTCTGAAATATTACCTAATGTCATGAAAATTACTATAATAATATCTCTCTTTAAAAATGGCGAAAATATTATCCTGACAACTATAGACCTATTTACATATTCCCATGTATTAGCAAAAATTTGGAGAAACTTATTTTATGCTAACTTTTGACTCATTTCAACATAAATAATACTTTCCTTAGCGAGCAACATGGTTTTACTAAAGGTACGTCTACTGTCGATGTGATTTGTCTAAGGCTTTTGACTGTGTGGAATATGAACCCCTTTTGCTTAAACTTGCTCATTACGGTGTTCGTGGCATTGCTCTTGATCTCATTGCTTCTTATCTTAGTAGTAAGATTCAGAAAGTTTCTGTAAATAACGTTAATTCTTCTGGATCTCCTCTGAGAATGGGTATTCCACAGGGATCTATTTTGGGTCCATTTTTATTTCTACCTTATATAAATGATCTCCCCTTTTTTTGCTGAGAAGATTTGCTGATGATACCTCCTAAATTTTTAAAGTTGATAGAGATTCAAATAATTATGACGAAGTGAACAGCACTATCGCATTCACTGGTTTAATATTAATTATCAAGCTTTAAGCGCCAAGAAAACATAATATATGCAGTTTACCTAAACTAGTTTTAACTTTTAGCTAAATTCTTACTAAATGCGATGTTTTTTACCTATTTATTTGCTTAAGTATGACATGACACAATTAAGAATGCTTACAGTAATCGTTTTGCATACTGACACATACTTAAGTAAAAAATTAAAGCCTCATATGTTTTTAATTCAAAGTATTGTCACAATATACTTGCAAAATTTCATCGAAATGTTCATTAGTTCAAGCATGTAAAAAGTAACAAACAGACACTCAGAGTTACAAATACATACATAAATAATATAAGTATGGATAGAAATACACGCTATCAGTCATCTCAAGGAGCAGAAACTAGTCTATATTATAAATAGCTTTAAACTAAGAAAAAGTCATTTACAATATCAAATAAATAATAAAATTTACATTTCAAATAAAACTATCTATTCGGATTTTTTCGCGTATTTATTTAGATTTTTGGTTCCCGACATTTCGAATGTTTTACAGCAATCATAGTCGCGGGAAAGACTAAGTAAGTTAGATGTCACAAAGGCATTAAGTATATAGTTGTTACAGACAGCCTACCCACAAAATAACAAAATTAATTTAAAAAAAAAATTAAAAAATGGCACCAAAGTACCTTACAATATTTGTTTATTTTAATTTTAAAACAAGTTTATAATTTTAATTATTTTTATAATTGAATATGTTGTATTCAGCCCTTTTTAACGTCCCACTGCTGAGGGGTTAAGTTTCCCTTCAATACGAGGGGGATCAGGCCATAGTCCACCACGCTGGCCAAGTGCGGGTTGGCGGACTTCACATGTCTTTTGAAAACTTGCTAGGTTCTCTCAGACAAGCAGGTTTCTTCACAATGTTTTCCTTCACCATAAGACAAGTGGTAATTATTTTGGAAATGATTCGCACATGATAATATCAGAGGTGCGAGACTCGGGATTTGAACCCGCTTCACTCGGATTACCGAGCGAGCGCGTTACCATTGGGCTACCACTACCCTTTCTGCCGTTCACTGCCGTGTCTCATATGTTAAAAAAAATAAGTTTCATCGTAATCGATTGAGCAGTTGCTGAATTTAACTAACAAATATATGAATATATCTTAACTCTCATATATGTGTATTATCTTATATCTAAGTGATATACATATGTAGAATATAATAAAATAAAAATCAATAAAAACAAGTTCAATAACACAGAACGAGAGAAAAAATTAAATCTATACATATAATAAAATTCTAACTAAGATGAATCTGTACATTAAATATTTTTTTGGAAAATCTTATTGAAATAGCTATTAGTATTAACGATATATAAGCCGATTCAATAATAGTTTTTAGATTTTTTGTCTGTCTATCTGTCTGGGAACGCATCACGAGAAAACCACAGGACCGGTTTTGTTCAAATTTAGTATGATGATAGCTGATTATCCAGGTCAACATATAGGATACTTTTTACTGCGGGCAAATATCTCAACTCTGAGAAATCTATACTAACCGTTAAAACGTACCTAAGGAAGAACCCGAGCGGAGCGAGGGCGAGTCACTAGTTATGAATAAAAATTAAATAAAAAAGGTATAAAAGAAAACTATAAAATGATATGTTGTATGGATACCGCAAAAATCCAATAACAACAGTTTTATTTAAAATATCAATTATTAGCATAAATATATATTATTCTAATATAATTTTATCAAAAGATCTCAGATTAACAAAGTTAAGCAATAGTGAGCAGGTTCCCAAACTTGATGGGTAACCGAAGTGACATGACAATTGAGATTTGCAATAGATAAGATTGATAAGAGATAAGCCATATCTAGATAAAGGTCGGTTTAAACTTTGACATTTCTCCATTGGAGTATTATTATTTTATTTATTTTAGGGAAACAAACAGAATATACAACTTACAATAATAAATACACACTACCAATAAAGTTTCCGCAAATAACAAACATATAATTAGAGTAGAAAATATTAGACTAAATTAAGCAAAAAGTTGACACAAACATACACACATATAAATCCATACTAATATTATAAATGTTAAAGTGTGTTTGTTTGTTTGTCTTTCTTTCACGTCGAAACGGAATGACGGATTGGCGTGATTTTTTGTGTGGAGATAGTTGGAGGGCTGGAGAGCGACATAGGCTACTTTATCGCGGAAGATTATCTCATTCCCACGGGAAAACACATTATAATAAGATCCAAAAAAAATATTTGTGATCCGAATTACTTGAAACTTGGTATTAATGATCTTCAATAAAATTAAATAAATACGTGTTTTAGAATTTTTCGAAATTCCTCTCATGAGGGGGTAAAATAGGGGATGAAAGATTGTATGAAACTACCTTTTTAGAGATTTTTTTGTAGTTTTAGAGCGAGCGAAGCCACAGGTTCTGCTAGTATACTATAAATACAATTTAAAGTATATGAAAATATTATAAAAATTATTGAATTATGTTATTAATTAATTTCTTTAAATTTATAATAGAACCGTTCATTATATCTATATGCTTAAAGGGATTTTTTAATCACGATAGTACCTATCTAAGAAAGTTATAAATACGAAAGTTTGTATGTATGTATGTTTGTTTCTCCTTCACCATGAAACAGCTGGTCGGGGTTAGATGTACAGAGATAGACGATGGCCTGGAGTACTCTTACTAACTCTTACATGTGAGTTAAATAAATATTATCTAAGACTAGCATTGCCCGCGGCTCCGCCCGCGTTCATGACCAAAAACCAAATTATTAGGTTTTACATATTAGTATACTCCTAAATTGCAGTTTTTGTGATTTTTCTTAGAAATGAGATATTTTACCGCGGTAATAAGTATCCTATATGTTGCCTCGGATAACCATCTATCACCATAATCATTTTTAATAAAATCCATCCAGTAGTTTTTCCGTGGTGCGGTAACAGACGGACAGACAGACAGACAGAGAGTTAAAATGTCTAAAAACTATAGATTCGGCCTCTGTACCGATAATAATGTTTATTTCAATAAGATTTTCCAAAAAATATCTAATGTACAGATTCGGCTTAGTTACAATTTTATTATATGTATATAGATTGGTAAGATAGTTATTTTTAATTAGATTTTCTTGTCGATGTATCTTTTAAATCAAAATGGTGGCAGATAAATAAATAAATAATAAATATGTTGCACCGTAAACAGCACCGTCTAGTTCCATGGTAAGCTACGAGGCCTGTGTTATGGATACCAGATAGTTGATACACTACACATATATAACTTTAAATACATACATATTATAAATATAAGATGACTGAAGTACAAACATTTATGCTCATCACACAAATGAATGCCTCCAGCGGGACTCGAACCCGCGACCGCTGGCACAGCAAATAAGGTGACTATAAACTAAGCCAAAGGTGTCGTAAAATATCCTATAACTCAATGTACGTAGTCTACAACAGATACAAAGAAAAATTAGTTCAATTAAACGTCAATAGATGCCGTTATTTGTATCAATTTGGTATCGATGTTTTTGTTGAATTAATGAAAAAAATATGCCAATAATACTTTCTTAGAATATTTGACATTTTTAAATAAAACTATCTTTTCGGATTATTTCGCGGATTTATTTAGATTTTTGGTTCCCGACGTTTCGAATGCTTTACAGCATCCATGGTCACGGGAGAGACTGAGGTGTTACATGTCTCGAAGGTATAGTTGTTACAGACAGCCTACCCACAATTAACAAAATGAAAATTGCACCAATTTAACTTTAAACATTTTTATATATAAAATAGCTGGTTATCCGGATCAACATATAGGATACTTTTTACCGCGGGAAAATGTCTCAGTTCTGAGAATACTAAAAATACAAAAACTGTAATGTAAGAGTATACTAATATGTCTTCTTCTTCTCCCTGCCCATTTCCCAATCACTTGGGGTCGGCGCAGTACATCTTCTGTACTGCTGATAGGATTTGGCAAAAGTTTTACGACCGGCCGCCTGCCTGACGTCAACCCTCCTTGGGAGTATACTAATATGTAAAACCTAAGAATTTGGTTTTTGGTCATCTGAACGCGGGCGGAACCACGGGCGATGCTAGTTTATTTATATAAATGAGACAACTTTACTAGTATTGTGTTGTGTCTGTGCCTTCTTCAATACTTCTGGGTCACTGTAAAAGTCCTTCAAAATATCTTTAAATAAACATAAAAAATCAATAACCATTAATTTAACCGCTGAGTTTAATCTTATACCTTTTACGTATTCATAAAAGCATGTAACATTGGACTAATCTATATCAGATTTCATTAAAATTCAATACACCAATGGATATGAAAAGGATATTAAGTCAATCTTCCCATTAGTTTATTTTTAAACTTCTGTTTTTTTCTGGTTTTACTCGCGTTTTATTATACCCACTGAGATGGTTACTAAGATACCATAGGTCTAGGTTCGTGACACATACATATCCCAAAATTGACATTCACCTGCAATATAAGGCCACTAAAAATTGGCAAGATCGAGACTCAAACCCACTAAATTATAAAATATTTTAATAAATATAAATAAATACTTTATAATATTACTATAGATAAAGACGTAAAGTTTGTGAGCTTGTGACGTTGTAGGGTAATCTCTGGTTCTACTGAACCGATTTAGATGAAATTTGGTAAGAAGATAGTTTGAGACCCTGGGAAGTACATAGGATTTTTATCCCGGAAATCATCCGTGAAGAGGGTGAAAATGGGGTTGAAAATTTGTATGGGGAATTAAGTAGTAACTAGTACTATATAAAATTATTTAGTTTATCTCGGAACCGGCTCTAACCATTTGGATCAAATTTTGTATTTAGATAAGATTTTTCTTTTAAATTTATCTATATAGGAGTCTTTTATCGAAAAAAAAACGCAATTTTTACATTTTTTCCGAAAAACCACGATTTGGCAAAACGTTGAGCGAAGCTCGTTCGCTCAGATGCCGTAAAGAATAAGATGAGGTAAATAAACAAATATAGAGAGGGTTTTTTGCCACATCCTATAATACGCTAACTTGTATGCTGTTGATAGAGACTTTAATATCTATACATATAATAAAATTCTAACTGAGCCGAATCTGTAAATGAAATATTTTTTAGAAAATCTTATTGAAATAGTCATTATTATCGATACAGAGGCCGAATTTATAGTTTGTATAATTTAGTCTGTCTGTCTGTCCGGGAACGCATCACGAGAAAATCACTGGACAGATTTTGACGAAATTTAGTATAATGATAGCTGGTTATCCGGGTGAACATATAGTATACATTTTACTGCTGGAAAAAATCTCATCTCTGAGAAATCTATTCTAACCGTTAAAACGTAAAATACATAAAATCCTTTAAACTTAAAATGTTTCAGCTTAATTCGTTATATAAAGTGCTGTTGTATACATGTATATATATAGAAGCCCCCCCATACCATATATATTTGATCTTCAGATTCTATATATAGATAGATTATTCTTTTATTTTTATCTGATCTTGTGAACATAAGATAGCTCTACATTTCCTAATCAAATACAAAGAGCACCTTCAGTCGATCGTGTTGTTGCTGTACTGTCATATTATTTCACGGCGACCCCCATACAATATTTAAAGAGGGGTTTATTGCTAAATTCAGAAACCCCTAAGTAGTACTTAAAAGGGGTTATTATAATAACTATGGATGAGCAAAACTACGTGATAAAGGCAACATCGCTTTAAAGCACTACATCGCGGTAAAGGTCACGCGACATTACAAAATCCAAGTATATAAGAATGGGACGAACGCATACTTCGGCTATTTCATAAGTAAGCGTCAGTGTGGACGTTTGACGTCAGAGACACAGTGTTTTGTGAAGTGTTTGTGTGTCTGCATGTGAGTTGAATTTTTTTTTAATTTTCACCCGCATGTGCTTTTTAGTGAGATTTGAGAATGTAGAGATAGTGATGCTGTGGCTCTATGTATCAATTTTAGACGGATTTTTTTTTCATTTTTATTTTTTTTTAATTGTTATTTTTATTAATGGTTTCATTTGATTGATTTGATAATATTTTTTTCGTTAATATTGATAGATTTTTTTATAATTTTTTTATTAAGTTTTTTGTCTATGAATATTTTATTATCTAAATTAAATTAATTTTTATCTGAAATATATAAATTATATAATTAAATTTAAATAATCAATCTAAAAAACGTAATAAAAATAAGTTAAAGCAAAAAATAGAGCTTCAAATTTTCGAGCACCCGTTGATGTCTTTTCAACAAAAAATTGACAATACAATTTTGATAATAAATTTTTAAAAATTATTCATACTAAAATTTATTAATATATTTTTTATTAATATGATTTACATTATAATTAAATAATATTCGAATCAAATATCTTAATTTTAAAAATACATCATAATAAACTATCTAAAAAAAAAAAAACTATAATACCAAAAACTAACAGACAATGGTATGTTATTACTATAAATATGTATTATAATTAAATGATTTATTAATTCAATAACTATTAATTCAGTAAAAGAGATAAGCAATATCATTATGTAAAATTGTTATATGTATATCTTATTAGCGTAAAAACCAATAAAAAACTAGCGAGCCACCCTCACTTTTCTCGCTTCGTTCGGGTTCGTCCCTAGATACGTTTTAACATTACTATGTATAATAGATAGACTATATATTAGTATACATATGCATATACCAAACTATTTTCAAACAAAATTTCATTTAAATCGGTTCAGCGGATTTCTAGTTTATCCATTACAAACAAACATACAAAAAAACTTATTTATTCTCTTTATAATATTAGTATAGACAAAGTAAATAAATATATAATAACATAACATATTAAATAATATAAATATTTTTAAATAAATATAGTTATATCAAAAATAATCAAAAACTAACTAAAACCTATGCCGAGGAAATCCTACTAAAATTTTAAAACCACTTAGTTAATAGATTGGGTCATTGTACATACATACATATTTTATTACAATATTTGTCCATGAAACTGACTAACTGACTCACTGACTGACTGACTAGCCACAAATGACTGAAGCCAGAATCATATTATTTGTTCTGATAATACATAGTTTGTGTAATGCAAAGTTGCAAAACAGGATTTTTAGGAATACACACTTTAAGAGGAAAATGGAGAAGAACTTCATATATAATGTTATGGTATTATTTTGTATTGTCTGGAAGATGCTTTATCTTTTTAAATGCTTAATAAACGCTAGAAATCGCGCTATTTTTTTCTTAATTACCAACAAAGTGGATGAATTTAACGTTGAACTTAGTTTATTATTAGAATACTAGCTTTTCCCTCGACTCTGCTCATCTTGTTTATTCATGTACACTGTTTCGATCCTGAAGAATTGGGTTATTAAATGCAAAAAAAAATTAAATCCAACTGCTAGTTCCTGAGATTGACGCGTTCAAACAAACATACTTTTCAAATTTATTATATTAATATAGATATACGGATGTTACATTATTATTACTTAGAAAAGCCATTCTATACAATCATCACTACATAAAATATTTTAAAATAGCCATTTGCGGTTTTGAAATCCGTATCGTATTGTCAACTATCTTTACTCGTCCAGATTTATGATAAAACTAGCAACACACCTTCGCTTGTCTAGGGTTTGTTCCTAGGTAATTCTTTGAATTGACATAACTTTTTTATTTATAAACAGATTGACATAAAACAAAAACTAAATGTTAAGTGAAGCTTACCACAATACATTAATGAAAACCGCATTCAAATCGGTTAAGCCAAAAATCGATTTTTTTTTCTGTTTAATAGCTATTGACGAGCTTTAGTGCTATCAATAAAACATTGTACAAACAGTTTTTTTTTTATATAGATAGATAATTTCTATTCATATATGTTTTTGTTAAATTTTCCATAATATTATGGTCAAATTTTCATTAATATTATGGATGGTAAATGTGTTTGTAAAAACAGCACAATATTCGGTGTTACGGAACCCTCGATCATATTTATACACATTTGAAAATCATCACAGCCATCAAATTATTACTAACGTGCTTCCCAATACAAACTTACATCCCAATCAACCGCCTTAAGGGATGATTTCCGGGATAAAAAGTACCCTATGTCCTTCCCAGGGTCTCAAAATACCGAATTTCATCTAAATCTGTTCAGTAGATCCAGAGATTATCCCCTATAACCTCACAAACTCACAAACTTTACCTCTTTATAATATTATTATAGATAGTATAGATATATAAGAGTTTTTTGTAGTTGTAGCGCGAGCAAAGCTGCGGGTTCTGCTAGTTTTCTATATACGTACATACAATTGCAAAACATCTGTGACATCAACCGGATACGCCATCATGTAAATAAGACAGTGGAAATTCCACAAAAATTACAAACAAAATTAATCCGTGACAATTATATTTTAACATAATTGAAATCACAAAAAAGCACCCGATTTGGAAATAAAACTATATTTTATAACAAAATCATTGTAAATTATCGTGTAATTAATTATATACATATATGTAAATAAAATTAATATGTATGTACGTTTGAAGTTTCGTAATAAATACCTTGTTCTTAGCTCATGCTATTTGCATTTTACGATGTGGAGACTGGTCGTTTAAAACTTTATATATGGCTAGTGACTTTACCTTGCTTCGCTCGGGCGTCTCTAGTAACTAATAGGGTAGGTTTTATTTTTTTTGAGCGGAACCCCAATCCTTTTCCTTAAATAAAAGTTGCCTAAAATACTCCTTATAACATTAGCTGTCTGTCAGTGAAAGTCCCGTCAAAATCGGTCCAGCCATTTCGGAGATTAGCCGGAACAAACAGACAGACAAACAAAAATGTTTAAAATTGTTTCTTATTATAAGTACCGTATATAATTTCATATGCATTTAGTAAACGGCTGTTATTTTGAAATTTCAAACAGACACTTCAATTTTATTTATCTGTATAGATTAACTAGGCTCATTTTGAAGAAACTTAAAAATATTATGATGCTGAGACAACTTAATTGACCTTAGGTTTTAATTAAACAAATTACTTTTGTAGCGAATTCGCGGCAAAAATATATTTTTTACTCGCACTTAAGTTCGCTTCGCTCGGGTGCGTTCTCTAGATGAGTTTTGTATTAATAATATTATATACTAGCAGCGATAGCCAAATATTATAACTAACAGAAGTGTGTCCTCCTGTGTCAATATCTATCTATATACTAAACTTCATCCGTACAGCTTCAGCATGAAGGAGTAAGAAACACACGTACAAACATTCACATTTATAATATTAGCGTAATTACACAAATCGAACCTTAGCCCCATCTCCACTCAACTCAGTATACGTAAAATATGAATTTTTGATATAAAATTTCATCAACATTCAAATAGGAAGTTTATTTTTCTCACCGAGTTGCAATTAAATGAACCCGCGACCTTGCGAGATAAAGCGGTAATTAATCGTAGAAGACATGTTTACTAATCATTTTATAGCTACATCTTGTAATGAAATTATGTTGATAGCTTCATTTAGTTATAAATCACGGATACACTCGTAACGGATAAATTGGTATCAAGTATCCGTTTTGCTTTGTCCGTTTGTTATGAAGTCATCCGCGTCTGATAATTAAATAATTTATAATACACATATTATAAACAATACGTGTTGTTGAAAAATATAGCTTTTTCCTAGAACAGGCCATTTATATACATAAGTGCGAGTTAGCAGACTTCACAATATCTTTCAAAAGGTTTCTTTCAGGTTTTCTCACTTTGGTATAATTTATAATAAAACAAGTGGTAATCATCTTGGAAATAATTGAAATATGTAAATATTAGGTGCGAGACCCAGGGGTTGAACCCGTTTCACTTGGTGTTCCAAGCGAACACGTTACCACTGGGTTCTCACTATTACATACTTATAAAATATAAGATTATTTCTAAAATTCAATTCTATAGTTAAGATATCATAATATAAATAAATCAATAATAGTCCTTTTTAACCGACTTCCAAAAAAGTATATTTAGGTTCTGGCTATAGTTCCGCTCTAATTACGGAAGTGAATAAAATTAATTAATAAATATATAAACTATATTATCAAAAGTTTCCCATATTTTATCAAAAACGATGCTATTATAAAACTTCTGATACGAATCTTTAATTATCATATGGCCGAGAAGATAATTTAATTGTGGGTTTGTATGTTAATTTTAACTCTAACCTACGTCTTTTATATTTGTTTTTGTTGTCATTTATATTTGTGTGTCTGTATGTTTGTTACTCGGCTGGATGGATTTGGATGAAATTTAGTATACAAATAGATGAAAACTAAAGCAACATAGGCTACAGCTAGTAGGTAATATTTTGAACATAAAAACTTTTTAACAAAAAAATAAAAACCGACTTCAAACAAAAGCACTAAAAAGTAAAAAATAACTGATTGGTAGTTTTCATTTACTATACATACCTAATCAAATATTTTCGAAGTCGGTGTGCTTTGCTTTGTATGAGCTGGCACCGATTTCGAAAATTTTTGATTAGGTATGTATTTAATAGGTAGGCTTTAATTACTTAGCCAAAGCACACCACTCCACTTGTCAGACAATAACAACGGTTACCATGGCAACAAACAGTTATCAGCTAACTTCATCATGTCGCCTTTTGGCTGTCGGTGTGCGCGCGCATCGTAAAAATTTTACTGTCATAATTTTTTATAAGGGTCCCAAATAAGTACAACTTCAAAAACTACCTGTTTTTAATTTTTTTTCAACTGACAAACAGAGGAGAAAAAGATACTGAACAGTTATAACTGAAAAACACGTTTTTACCCACTTTCATTTATGGGATGGCCTAAATTCATTTTACCAGCAGCCATTGAAGAGTTCCACTATCCACCTTCTGGCTCCACCATCAGAACAGCTCGATGGCATCAAATCATTGCATTGTCATGCGTTACATTAACACAGTTTTTTTATTTATTTTTTTAATAATAATATGTCGGGACATTAACACACAGCATCTAGTTCCGTGGTACGCTACGAGGCCTCTTTTATGGATACCAGATAGTTGACACACTACACATATATAACTTTAAATACATACATATTATAAACATAAACACACATGAATGAATGCCTCGAGCGGGACTCAAACCCGCGACCGCTGGTACAGAAAATAGGGTCACTACAAACTAAACCAAACGTGTCGTCTAACAAATTTAATATTAAATCTATACTAATATTATAAAGAGGTAAAATTTGTGAGTTTGTGAAATTGTAAGGGGTAATCTCTGAATCTACTGAACCGATTTAGATGGAATTTGGTAAGAAGATAGTTTGAGACCCTGGGAAGGACATAGAATACTTTTTATCCCGGAAATCATCCCTTAAAGGGGTGAAAATGGGGATGAAAGTTTGTATGGGGAATCAACCTATGAACGAACCCGAGCGAAGCGAGGGTGAGTCGCTAGTATTAAAATAATTAAAATATTAATATCGACGTATTAACAAAGTTTAAAATCGATAAGAATAACAAGTAGGTTAAAATCAACTCCAAAGATATGATTACATAGTTAAAAGTAAAAGGTCACATAGTATGTGAAAAACATTGTTTAAAAAAAAATTCTCTCTCTCTCCTTCTCTTTCTCTTTCTCTCTCATTCAACCCTTTTTAACGTACCACTTTTGAGACAACTACCCTCATTTCGAGCTTGCTTCCTTTCCTTGAAAGATCTTTATCCAGGAAAAAAAATACAAAACATTTACAATAAAGACATTAGCTTTTCACTAACACTTTAACCTTGCTTCACTTGGGTGGGTACTTGAATTTCTAACAGTAGCCTGACTGTGAGTCCATATCATAGACTATTTATATATTAAATGTCATCAAAATTCGTCTAGTAGTTTTAGTATAAAGGAATGACAAACATACATACATACAAACTTTCGCATTTGCAATATACAATGCATTTAGTTTGTTTCCGAATACGTTTTTACCATTCGACATGAATATATGAGGTGTTTGGAAAGGGTTGGACTCAGATCACGAGTTCGACCCCGGGTCAAGACAAACAGCCAAATTACGAAATTCATCGGTCTAGTTCTTTCTAGGTCACCTATCGAAATTTTTATATGATTTATTCAGATTACACGTGAAAGGTCATGAGTTTTATTTCTATAGATCAAGGTTTTTCAAAGTGCGTGTGACATATCCCATAACATATAAACATAGTCTGTAGTAGCCATATTTTCGTAACAACATACATACATTTATTCAGCCCTTTTTAACGTCCCACTGCTGGGCACAGGTCTTCCTTTAATATGAGGAGGATCAGGCCATAGTCCACCACGCTGGCCAAGTGCGGGCGGACGTCGCATGTCTTTCGAAAACTTGCTAGGTTCTCTCAGACATGCAGGTTTCTTCACGATCTTTTCCTTCACCGTAAGACAAGTATTAATCATGTTGGAAATGATTCGCACATGAAAATATAAGAGGTGCGAGACCCGGGATTTGAACCTGCTTCACTCGGATTCCCAAGCGTGTACATTACCACTAGACACACAGATGGTCATGCAGATATAATTTGACACATACAGGATATAATTTGAATACTTCCATCTGTTTAAGGCAGTAGTAGCTCAGTGGATACCAAGCTTTCTTGGAAAACCATGTGAAGTGAGTTCAAATCCCGGATCTCGCACCTGATATTTTCATTTCATTTTCACTTAAATAATTTTACTCTTAAAAAATGTTGCAAATTGCAAAATCGCTGGTATAATCGATTTAAACTCGTTTTGTACATGTAAAAAGAAATATTTAATTTACTTGAAAATGTGTATATACTATGTATTCAGCCCTTTTTAACGTTCCACTGCTGGGGGTGGGCCTCTCTTCAATACGAGGGGGATCAGGCCATAGTCCACCACGCTGGCCAAGTGCGGGCGGCGCATGTCTTTCGAAAACTTGCTAGGTTCTCTCAGACCTGCAGGTTTCCTCACAATGTTTTCCTTCACCGTAAGACAATTGGTTATCATGTTGACAATGATTCACACGTTTGTTATATTAGATTTATATTTCACAAATAATTTTCATTAAAGAAAATTGGTCGCTAGATTTATTTAACAAAATGACAAAATGCCACCTTTTTCTTTTCAGTAATTAAATTGAGGTCATATGTTCTCTTGTCATAGCTAATTCGTAATCTAATTTATTTTAGATTTTTTCTTTTTTTTCTTTAGACAATTTAATTTGGGACTTAATGAAAAATTTACGCACCCTAGATAGTCACGATATTATAAGATATAGATAGGTGGTACTAGATAGCCTATATGATAAGGCTTTTAAAGCAGATTTTTTTTTTCAAATATAGTTTTTCCAAATATTAATACATTCAAACAAATAAAAAAAACTCTTTATAATATTATATTACAATTCCATTCTATCACTTTTATACGTCTATAATAATCTATATTAATATTATAAAGAGGCAGTGTTTGTCTGTTTGTTTGAACGTGCTAATCTCAGGAACTACTAATCCTATTTGAAAAGTTCCTTTCGCATTAGATAGCCCGTTTATTGAAGAAGGCTATAGGCTACATATCATATAATGAATCTATACTATATTATAAAGAGGTAAAGTTTTTGACGTTGTAGGGGGTAATCTCTGGATCTACTGAACCGATTTAGATGAAATTTGGATAGGAGATAGTTTAAGACCCTGGGAAGGACATATGATACTTTTTATCAGGGAAATCATCCCTTAAGGCGGTGAAAATGGGGATGAAAGTTTGTGTTGGGGAGCAAGCTAGGGACGAACCCGAGTGAAGCGAGATGAGTCGCTAATAATATATATAAACTACATTTTTATGAAATTTTGATGCAAATCTATGTCCTTGTGGGACCATAAACGAAAAGCATTTAAATATTTAAACAATCCCTTCTCATTTAAATTAATCTTACTATTCGTAGTGTCGTAATTTATTTGGTTCATTTTCTTCTGTTTATACAGAAATCAAGGCGAGCCACTTTTGTTTAATTTTTGAAATTTCAAATTTACATTTCGTTGAAATATTCTTTAATAATACAATATTGTGATGATACTAGTTATTTTCTACGGGTTTTAGCAAATTTTTTGAATTATTGTTTCGGCATATATAGGCAGCGGTAGCCCAGTGGTAACGCGCTCGCTTGGGAAACCGAGTGAAGTGGGTTCAAATCCCGGGTCCCGCACCTCTGATATTAGCATGTGCGAATCATTTCCAATATGATTACTTGTCTTACGGCCAGTTGGCCAGTGGCTATGGCGTATTTTAAAAATTCGAACCCACGCCCTCCACCCTACGAGGTTAACCAACAATAAATAATAACAAGTTGTAAAAAATTTCACTTTTAACAAAATTATTTATACGATAACTCGCACCTTTCGTAATGTGATGACACAACCCATATTGCTATACAAAAATGTACCTTAACCTTTTAAAAATAGAATTGAAAGTAAGTAATTTTGTGGGAAACAGTAAATATTTCGATATGTTCATACAAATAATTTGTTGTACATACATATAACGTCACTATTTGATACGAAATGTTATTTTACTATGATATTTTTGAACGAATCTTAGAAGGTTAGTACTCATATATCTCTTCATACTAGCAACTTAGCCTTTCTTTGCTCAATAACCTTGTGTGCCTTTTTTGACATCGGGAAATGCATTTACGCATACCACCTGTATACATACAGGTGGTTATGTGGGACTCACCGGCTAGAAAAGTCAGTACTACCCAATAAAGCCCAACAGAACCTCCCCCGTCTTAATGGGACGTCGCAGGATCGCTTACGCACTTAACCACGACCCAGAAAGCTGTCCTGCCGAAGCAGACCACATCAACCATGGGGTTGTTCCACTAGTGCACTCTGCTATCAGAGAAGTACCATTTGCTGGACGCTTATGAGCACCCCTACCACGATAAGGCACGTTGGTGGGTGATGGGCGTTGGTTGGTGGACTTTGGGGCGACCTAGTATTCCTAACAGTAGCTTAAGTATTAGTCCAGGTCATAATCTGTGTACTAAATTTCATGGAAATCATAATGATACTTGACTAACTTCTCCCCTTTTAAAGTTAAGATAAAAAAGAAATCCGATTCAAAGCCACTACTAGCTATCCCTTACTTGAAAATTGATTGACTCTCCATACAAATTTCCACCCCACTTTTCACCTTCTTAAGGGATGATGTCCGGGATAAAAAGTTATTTATGTCCTTCCCAGGGTTTCAAACTGTATCCATACTAAATTTCATCTAAATCTGTTCAGCAGACAGACAGAGTTACTTTCGCATTTATAATATTAGTATAGATTTACCTTATCTCTCCTATTTTCTTAGATAATCTGTCTTCCTGTTAGTGAAAACCGTATCAAAATCTGTACAGTAGTTTCTGAGATAAGTGCAAACAAACACAAACACAGCACGACGAGGTCTTTCATTTACCATATGTAGTCATACTGATAGAAACGCCAATTAGGCACATGGCATAAAGAATTTTATTTGACTGTTACATAGATATGTGATGCAAAATTTTTACAGAGGTTAGAGGTTATGTGACCTTAAAAACCCAGAAAAATGCGTAAATTATACAATAAATGTTAACAAACTGACAAATTGATTTATCAACTTACATAAGTGACTTGTCATGGATGCGTAATAACATTTTTAAAGATTAATGATTGGTTCAGAAATACTTTTGTGTCCCGAACTTCCAGAAATGTAGAGGAAACTCTGGTGTGGAGGATATTTATATTATATAAATAAATATGTTGGGACATTAACACACAGCTCCATCTAGTTCCATGGTAAGCTACGAGGCTTGTGTTATGGATACCAGATAGTTCATACACTATACCTATATAACTTTGAATACATACATATTATAAATATTAACACCCATGACTGTAGTACAAATATTAGTGCTCATCACACAAATGAATACCAACGGGACTCGAACCCGCGATCGCTTACACAGCAAGTAGGGTCACTACAAACTGAGCCAAACGTATCGTCTATAATCTTTGTATGACCTCAAAGAACTTAAATAAATTTTATAAATTGGAAACGTCACAAATGATTCGCTCACGATTTATGTAGATACATTATAACAACCGTAACGTAAAAATCGCTTGATTAATCGATTTTTTAAACGAATACGATTGCTATTAAATTATACTACAACCATATTTAAAAATCAAATATTTAATAATATATGTATCTATCTATAGTACCGATCACAGTGCGTGATTTGACCGGAACTGATAGTGTGAATGCACTCATTGTTTCTGGAATAACAATTTACTTTACCAGACCGATTTCGGACCAAGAACGGACTGTGATCGGCACTATAGAGTGCAGTGCCCATAACTACTTAACTCATTTTTTTCCCTCTCCAGTATAAAAACATTACCAATTTTAATGTAAATAATTAAAACTTAATATAATTATTCTAAACATACACACAAACAAACATTTTTATATATATAAAAACAATTATTATCGAGACATTCCCACACAAAAATTTTAAATAGACCATTTAATTTTATAGTTTCCTTAAGATATAGTTAATGTTTTGAAAAATATGTAAATATTCAATTCAAAAATATTTTCCCACACCGGTGTATTCTATATACAATACAACATAAATAATTAGATTATACTCCAAGTCTAAGTATTTGTTTTAATTTTACTTAACTAGAGATATGCCCACACTCCGCTCAGGACATCTCTAGATGCATTACTGTACAGCCTTTATCTGCCTCGGTGGTGTAGTGGCTAGTATGTACGGCTGTACATCCGGAAGTCCTGGGTTCGAGTCCCGGCTCAGGCCAAGTTTGGTTATTGAGTCTTTCTGTAGAGTATGTCTCAGTAACAGCCCGGAGTTGGGAAGTTGGCGTTGTGTCACCCCCGTGCCTCGGAGAGCACGTAAAGCCGTCGGTCCTGCGCCTTAACTCTCACCGGTCGTGTCGAGTGGTCGTCCCACCGGAGTATGAGAGTGCACGTTGTGTCTGCGCGTACACTTGTGCACTATAATATCTCCTGCGCAGTTGGCTAGTCTCAATGAGATTGGCCGCCGTAGCCGGAATCGGCTAGGAGAACATCACTATACAGACAGACTAATGTAAATAATATATATTTATGCATGTTTAATCAAACCACCTGATTAATTCAAGAGGAAACAAAGTATCGACCTTTTTGAAGGCTTTCATAAGACATCGGAATTTCATTGAAGGCATGACGTAAGTGATGTACAAAGATACATCGATGTTTTTTGTTAATATATCGATAATTTATCATCCGATTATTGTATTGGAGGCCGTGGTATCGATTCGGTAAACAAACATTTGTATAATAAATTATAAGACACATTAAATAATCATGCGCATTCTTATATAACGTTTTGATATACTATATCAATAGTTGCGTTTTAACGGTTAGTATGGAATAAATAAACTTTATATTATACTAGCGATTTGATTGATTTGATTTGATTCCCCGTACAAACTGTCATCCCCCTTTTTAACTTTTTAACTGTCATCCCCCTTAAGGGATAATTTCCGAGATTAAAATCCTATATCCTTTCCAAGGTCTCAAACTACCTTCTTACCAAATTTCATCTAAATCGGTTCAGTAGATTCAGAGATTAACCCCTACAACATCACAAACTCACAAACTTTACCTCTTTATAATATTAGTATATAAGATACATAGCCTTTAGTCTTTCTCAATAAACAGGCTATCTAATGCAAAAAGAATTTTTAGAAGTACTTGAGATTATCGCGTTCAAACAAACAAACAAACAAACAAACAAACAAACAAACAAACAAACAAACAAACAAACAAACAAACAAACAAACAAACAAACAAACAAACAAACAAACAAACAAACAAACAAACAAACAAACAAACAAACTCTTTATAATCTATACATTTAATAAAATTGTAACTAAGCCGAATCCGTACATTAAATATTTTTAGGAAAATCTTATTGAAATTAACATTATTATCGATACAGACGCCGAATCTATAGTTTTTAGAATTTTTGTCTATCTGTCTGTCTGTCTGTCACCGCATCACAGAAAAACCACAAGAGGGATTTTGATAAAATTTGGTATAGTGATAGCTGATTATCCGGGTCAACATATAGGATACTTTTTACCGCGGGAAAATATCTCATTTTTGAGAAAACATAAAAAACTGCAATGTAAGAGTATAGTAATATGAAAACCTAAGAATTTGGTTTTTGGTTATCTGTACGCGAGCGGAGCCGCGGGCAATGCAATTAGTATAAATTACCTCATACGAAAGAAAGAAACGAGGAAAAAAATTGACAAACCTCAGATTATTATAATAATAGTTTGTAAGAGACAAATAGATGACTAATATGTAAGATGAGATCGCATTACCTTCTTAGGCAAAGTCTAAATTTTATTATATACAAGTTTCTACCTGCGGCTTTGCTCGCATTTAAAGTGGGGTGGGATTCAAGGGTAACCTTTGTCCGATCCTAGGATGCAATCTATGTCCTTGCTAAATTTTATCAAAATCTGTACAGCGGCTTAAGCGTGAAAAGGTATGGAATAGATAGACTTACATACATAGGTATGATGAGTTTTATATCAATTATTTGAAAAATTATTCGTTCCCCATACAAACTTCCACTCCCCTGTTCACTCTCTTAAGGGAATATTTCCGGGATAAACCTTCTCAGGGTCTCAAACTATCTCCATAGCAAATTTCATCTTAATCGGCTTAGCGAATTAAGCGTGAAAAGATAACGGACAGACAGAGTTAGTTTCGTATTTATAATATTAGTAGTATATACGTCATGTTATATTTTTAGTAATTATATAATAAAATATAGCATTAATAATAATTTAAAAGTAAGTTGTAAAGCTTCAAAAAAATAATTTATAACGCTTGAGAAAACCTCTTAATAGACCTCTTAATTTCTAATAAAAAATCACCAATATATGTTAAGTATCTATACTAATATTATACAGAGACAGAGTTTGTTTGTTTGTTGTTTGTTTGAATGCGCTTATCTCATAAACTATTAATCTTATTCGAAAAATTCTTTTTGCATTAGATAGCCCGTTTATTGAGGAACGCTATAGGTTATGTATCATCCCGGAAAAATATACCGTTCCCGTGGGATAGATTTGTTTTTATCTAGGGATGAATTCGAACCGAAGCGAGAGTGAGTCGCTTGTCCATAATAAATGGTCTAAAAATACATATGATAATATACATTTTTGCAAAACATTTCTCAAACAAACGCCCACTACCATTCTTGACACTGTATGTCATCACTTTCAAAATCCTTGAAACCTACGTTAGACCTAGGCTGCTCAAGTTAGGCTCGACACATGGTTTTACTCGATATTAACACCATTTTTCTCAAGACACTGTATGTATACATGAATATACATCAAATTAAGTAATATCAAGAAATACATAAAAGCAAAAAATGGCCAAGTTTGTAGATCGAAAAGTTTATAACTCTTTATTTTGTATGGGAATCACTAACCATTAAAACGTACCTAGGGGCTAGGGACGAAGTAAATTCTAATGACTTACCGTATTATAAATTCTTTTATATAATAACAAACTCACTAACTCATAGCTTTCACACTTACAGCATTATTATATTATCTCGTTTATAATAATATATTTTATCTATACTTAATGGACCAACAATCATTATAAATTGCCAAGTAAACCTTGGTCTCCCACGTATACGTGAGTCATAGGAGAAACCTTACAAAGTTTCTGAATCGACCCTCGATTTTTCAAAAAGGAGAATGCATTCTATTTGTGTGTATGTTTGTATGTATGTCATCTTTGTAAGAGGATTTTTAATGCTTCTACTAATATTATAAACACGAAGGTTTTTAAAGGTATCTCCCGTGAAAAATATTTCATTAAAATCGGTCGAGCCGTTTCGGGGGAATGCGACCACTAACACCGTGACAGGAGATATTTATATATTAGAAAAATAGCTAACAAATTTTATTATGATATCTAAAAAAACGGTTGTTCAATGGAAGATACAGCGCCATCTAGCGGCGAGTTATATAGATAGATAGATAAGGGGAAATCATCTCCACATAAAATAATCATATGCGTCAAAATTTCAAAGCAATCGATGAAGAGTTTTAGGAGTTTTACTAGTACTAGTAATAGTATGGGAGAGATAGATTATATACATATATATTAGGTATGATTAGTTTTATATCCCTTACTTGTGAGAAATGATTCCCCATACATCCCCCCCCCCCCCTCCCTCCTTTTCACCCTCTTAAGCTTCGATCAACAGTAGTATTGTTGATCGAAGCTCTTAAGGGATGATGTCCGGGATAAAACTACCCTATGTCCTTTCCAGGACCTCAAACTATCTCCATACCAAATTTCAACTAAATCAGTTTAGCGGATTAAGCGTAAAAAGGTAACAGAGAGACAGACAGACAAACGGACTAAGTTACTTTCGCATTCATAATATTAGGATGGTTTCCGGATGTGACCCTGATACTAACGAAATTCCTATCAAAACGGACACGATAATAATATTTATTAGTACACAATAGTTGGAGGCCAAATTGTATTGAAGAAGTAAATATACACACGGTGTTATGACATTGAAGGTCTGTTAAATATAAAAAAGAAAAATATGCACATATAGTATGTCTCATTCATCATTCATTCATTTTGTAAAATTGTAGGTAGTCACTGTCTGAAACAAAAATATAATTACACTAGCGACTCACCCTCGCTTCGCTCGGGTTCATCCCTAGCTTGCTTCCCAATGCAAAATAAATTTCATCCCCATTTTCAACCCTTTAAGAGATGAATTCCGGGATATAAAGTATCGCATGTCCTTACCAGGGTCTCAAACTATATTCTTACTAAATTTTATCTAAATCGGTTTAATATATCAAGAGATTACCCCCTACAACATCACAAACTCACAAACTTTACTGCCTTATAATATTAGTATAGATTTGAGACATCTAACACCTCAGTCTCTCCCGTGACCATGATTGCTGTAAAGCATTCGAAACGTCGGGAAAAAATATCTAAATAAATCCGCGAAAAAATCCGAATAGATAGTTTTATTTAAAATTATCTGACTTTGAGAGTAAAAGGAATAGAGAGTGCACTTGTGCACTATAATATCTCCTGCAGTTGGCTAGTATCGCATTAGTGAGATTGGCCGCCATATGTAAGAAAATTCTGAGTCGAGTCTGTTTTTTTTTTGGAGAATCTTATTGAAATAGATATTAATATCGATACAGAGGCCGATTTTATAGTGTTTAGAATGTTTGTCTGTCTGTGACCGCATCACGGAAAAGGCCATGGGGGGATTTGGAAGAAATGTATGATGATAGCTGGTCACCCGGGTCAACATATAGGATACTTTTTCACTTCGGGAAAATGTCACATCTCTCAGAAATCTATATTACCCGTTAAGTTTCAAATAAAACGGAACATCAAAAATCAAGTTAGCTGTTGTAAGGACATTATAAGCTTAATTGCATTGGATTTTACGAAATAACATCCGGAACAGACGTTTTTGAAGGTATAAATAATAATATATAAATCAATATTTTATCACGTAATAATAGCTATCCATTTAAAGACTGCAATTATCACAAAAACACAGTCTGTTACTAACATAGCTTATACAAACCCACATACTACAAAAATTTTATTGCTTTTAGCCATAATTCAACTCAGTAACGTAATTTTGATTTAAAATTCTATATCTTACAACGAATTTCTCTATCGATTTACAAAAATTCAATCAAAATGGGACACGTTCTGAGATAAGTTTGGACAAACAAACAAAAAACATTGTGCCTAACTTGTACTTTGTTTAAAAAATCTTAAAATTCATCGTTTAGACATGTCCGTCCGTCATCTTTTTTATGTATACATTAATTATATCCCTACCATATTGGATGCGGTTGCCAAAAAAGGATAGATATGATGTTTGAATTCCTGAGTCGTGGGCTTGACATATGGTCATCTAATATATTTAACTTGTACGTAACTATTACATCACAATTAGAAACTTGTTATTTTTATCGCTCTATTTTCATTATCTTTGTTAAGGCAGTGGTAGCCCAGTTGTGACTCGCTTGGAAAACCGGGTGTTGTAGGTTCAAATCCCGGGTCTCGCATCTATGATATATTCATGAACGAGTCATTTCCAACATGATTACCACTTGTCTTACGGTGAAGGAAAACATCTATCCTTCACAGGGTCTCAAACTATCTTCTTACCAAATTTCATCTAAATCGGTTCAGTGGATCCAGATATTACCCCCTACAACGTCACAAACTCACAATTCAGAAACTCTCAAACTGACACACTTTACCTCTTTATAATATTACTATAGATTAGTATAAGTTATGTCTGATGATAGGCCTCAGTTGGTAGCAAAAAACCGCAAAATTTTGTTTTGACAAAACGGTTCAGTACCTTTTTCTTCTCTGTTTATCAACCGATTTTTTTAGTAGCAAATGACAAGCACTATCAAATGTTGGAAAAATGTAAATTCATATATTAATTTCGATCACTAGAGGAACACAAGTTAGAAAGAAATACGCCACTATACCTCGTAGACGGCTCTAACGATTTGGATCAAATTTTGTATTTTGCTTTATAAGTTTATCTATATAGGTGTCTTTTCCGGAAAAAAAGCAATTTTTACAACTTTTCTAAAAAAAACATGATTTTACAAAAGACTGAACGAATTTCGGTCGCCAAGGAACTATTAAATAAACGATATTTTCCCTACAGGATCTTAAACTCAAAATTAACAAAAAATCAAAATTCTGTGTCATAAATTGTAATAAATAATGTTTCTCCAAAACCAATTTATATAAGAGAGGTTAAAGATCAAAATCAGCATCCACATAAAATTCATATGTCAATAGATAAAATAAATCTTTGTTAGTCAGTTTTCAAGAATTCCTGCAATTTCGACTCTATCTCGTTGGCATAAGACCTCTATATGTTAAGATATCTAAATTTTATTAAAATACGCCCTTGAACTATACTTCACAATTTTCAATGATAGTACAAAAAATCATGATGAGCTTTTTTTTAATATTTTTTTTTGTTATATGAAATGTTTGGTTCATCTTTTTTGGTTCTTTATTTTTGGGTTCTCCAAGAGATTAAATGAGAAAATGTACGTAATGAAATCATTTTATCGATCTTTTTTATAAACAAATTCAAATCAAAAATCCAATCTACCTTAACTATATGGAAATAATAATAAGTAATAAAATCTAAATAACATAAAAAATAACAGCAAATTAGATCAGAAAAGAATATAACTTTGTTAAGGAATCCTGTTTTGTTTGTGAATTGTTCGTAATTTTCGTAATATCTAACTGGTGGTATTAGTCGATTGTATCTATATATTTGATTGTAAACAAACAAATAATGTTATTTATATTATTTGTTTCAGATATAATAATGAAGCCACTACTCAAGACAGTGGTGGCAATATGCCTGCTAATAACAATTCATGCACTGCCTGAAAGTATTGAAGACGTCAAGGAACTGCCCCAATCTAAAGAACCAATAGTCGAAGCTGAAGAATCAGAGCCTCAAGCGAGGGTAGAGCGATGCACCACCTGCACATCACTGAACCTTAAGATTAAATCTCCAAAGGAAGCGTTTGCAGCTCTCAAATCGCTTCCCGGAGCTGAAGTTCACACTCAACAGTCTTACCAAGGCTGCTCAAGTGACAAAGGATGCGCAGGACTTAAGATTAAAGATGGAAAAGTGATTCAACGATTTGGTAACGTGGACGCGTTTAACGCGGCGGCTGCCGCTGATGTTAACAACGAATTTATCTTCCATTCAGGTTTTGGTAACAATGCCTTAGAAGGTGCTTTAGGTGATCAACCTTTCTGGTGGATGAACCAAGATTCACCCTTCAAAGCCGGTGGTGCCAGCGGTAAATTTGAAAAGTTCAGCAAATCTTCAAGCTCTAGTTATTCCAGTAGTGGAAGTTCTGGTGGAGTTTCTGGTGCCTTGGACTTAGGTGCAAACCCATTCTTAAATGGCGATCTCTCCTTAGGAGCTGATATTAAACCTAGTTACCAATCTTCATCTTTCGAATCTTCTTCATATAGTGGTTCCAATAAGGGTGAAATGGATTTATCCCAAAATCCTTTCCTGAACGGTGGTTATAAGGCTGGTCAAGGTTTCCAAAGTGCTTTTGAAGCTAGTGGATCACAGAACTTTGGTGCTGGTGCTTATGGAAACAAAGCTTCCACAGGATACATTGGTTCCTCTCCCGCCCCATTCGTTCCTGGCGCTTCCAACGTAAATCTAATCCAAAATGAAAAAGCTGACTTCGATTTTACACAACAACAGCAAACTCAGCAGAATATCGATGAAATCTTCCAAAGTTCAGGAAATGTTGGTATAGAGGCATCTGCTGGTGACTTGGAACAGACATGTTCTGCTGAAGGCTACTCCTGTGTCCTGAGGTCTCTGTGCAACAATGGCGTCGCTTTTGTGCAAGTTAAGGTCAAGGTTAGTAACTATTTTTGTACAAACTCATGCTTTATTTTAAAATAATATGCGAATACCACAGACCTTTTCCGTGCCTTTCTATGAGTTTTAGTTACAAAATGAGTTTTAGTTTTAAAAATTAAGGCTATAAAAAAAATTAGATATCACAGAGTAATTTAATAATATAAATTAAAAGTAAATTTTTTAAATCAAAACATTCGGAACCCTCCAAAAATTATTTCTAGCTTTACAAAAATATTATTATTCAAGTTAAACTTAAATTTTTCATCTCCAGCAGTTTTTAATGCAATGCGCTATCAATAATCACGATAACCTTTAATATTTACGTTCAACAAATTTTGACCTTCGAGTTCGCGAAAAGCAAATAACAAAATGAACAATTCTGCAGGTGTCACATATTTTTCTTATTTACTCTATTATTGTTGTAATATTTTAGGAATTAGTCATAGCATTTATGTGATAGATAGTGCTACTAGATATTTTGATGGCTAAAAAATTTTTCAGTTTATACTAGCGATTCGCCCTAGATTCGCTCGGTTTCGTCCATAGTCATCGATCAAAATAGTACTAAACACACAATCCCATGCAAAAGTTCTCTTAAAACTGTCCCCGATTGTGTTTACGTAATTGTTTTAGTTGAAATAAATATACAACAATGTAAATTGAACCTTAAATGCAATTCTTATTTTTTTTATTATGTTAAAAGCACGCTCAAATGTTCAAATGAGCGCTCATTCACGGTGAGGGCATTTTTTGTCGCTGATTGTGTATCTACTCGTACGTTTTTGATCGATGTTAGTAGTATGTTTTAACGTTTAGTATGTATCGTAGCCTATTAGCCTTTCTCAATAAACGAGCTATCTAATGCAAAAAGAATTTTTGAAATCAGATTAATAGTTCCTGAGATTAGTAAGTTCAAACAAACAAACAAACAAAAAAAACACGCAAAAAACAAACAAAAAACAAACAAACAGACAAACAAACAAACAAACAAACAAACAAACAAACAAACAAACAAACACACAAACAAACAACAAACAACAAACAAACAAACGAACGAACAAACAAACCAACAAACGACAAACAAACAAACAAACCAACAAACAAACAAACAAACAAACAAACAAACAAACAAACAAACAAACAAACAAACAAACAAACAAACAAACAAACAAACAAACAAACAAACAAACAAACAAACAAACAAACAAACAAACAAACAAACAAACAAACACACAAACAAACAAACAAACAAACAAACAAACAAACAAACAAACAAACACACAAACACACAAACAAACAAATAAACAAACAAACTTTGCCTTTTTATAATATTAGTATACATTCATAAAGCAACATAATTCGACATTATTTGGAATTAAGAATTAGAAAAACCGACTTCAAATGCTAAAAAGTATTAAATAATTTAATAAAGATTTAATTTAATACACCTCTTATGCAAACCTAATACCTTTAATAAAAAATAAAATACTATTATTTGTATGTGCTACATCTAAATCGGTTCAGTAGATCCAGAGATTACCCCCTACAACGTCACAAACTCACAAACTTTACCTCTTTATAATATTAGTATAGATAGGACCTTGACAAGCAAGGGTAAGCGACCCTTGAGATGTCGTGCGTATGTTTGTAAAAATTTTGATACACCGATTATTTATAATCAAAATCAAACAATAACTATTTAATCAACCTTTTTCATGGTGTCATAATAAAAAGATAATAAATATTCAAAAACTAAAGGTCACGTGTGTTTATTTTGAACGTAATTTTAAGGTCGTGGATACTTATAAGTATAAAATTTTATAGGCTATAATTAATTATTTAGTATTAGTGATGGGTCTTCAATTTAAACACTTTTTATAACAGACTGCTATCCCACGGGATGATATTTGCGTACCGGGATTTTAAATTTACATCACTATATATACCTATTTATATATACTAGTGATCGTAAAGTGGTCTAAAATCAACCATGTAATTATTGACAATTTAAAACTTAGCGTCACATGTTGACGTGAATTTTTGAAGAGATATTTGTTAGGAAATGTATATCTATGTTTTTATATATCACTAGCAGAACCCGCGGCTTCGCTCGCGCTAAACTACAAAAAACTCTAAAAAGGTAGGTCTCTTACAAACTTTCATCCCCTATTTTACCCCTTATGGGATGTATTTCGAAAAATGCTAAAACACGTATTTATTTAATTTTATTAAAGACCATTAATACTTAGTTTCAAGTAATTCTGATCATAAATATTTTTTTTGATTGTGTTATAACATGTTTTCCCGTGAGAATGAGGTAATCTTCCAGATTAAAATGTAACCTATGTCACTCTCCAACTATCTCCACATAAAAAATCACACTATTCCGTCACTCCGTTTCAACGTGAAAGAAGGACAAACAAACAAACAAACTGACATTTATAATATTAGTATGTATTGTTGTATACAAAAAATAACGTCAGTTTCTCAACTAAAAGAGAAAAAACTTACAACATTTACATTCACAATATTGATAGGTATTGTATTATAAATTTCAACAAAAATAGTGACTCTTTTGTTAAACATATACGTTACGGGTAAATGTCACTATTAGATGAAAAGAGAACTTTTCGTAACGAATATCGATACTTAAGAAATATTCGATCTTAAATAGTAACGTGTTGTAAAGACGACACGTTTGGCTCACTTTGTAGTGACCTGTGCCAGAGGTCGCGGGTTCGAGTCCCACTGGGGCCATTCATTTGTGTGATGAGCATGAATGTTTGTATTCCAGTCATGGGTGTGTATCAACTATCTGGTATCCATAAAACAAGCCTCGTAGCTTAATTAACTAAAATTCACATTTAATAATTGTGAGATACGTGTACAATCGATCAGTACAACCACAGGAGGTCTCTAAGCAAATATAAACAAAACCTTACCTAATACCTCGGTAACAATATAATTGATGATCGCAACGTACAGACCGACAACTGTAGGTATATATAAATGTCATGGACATCGAGATGGATGTCATCAGAATATTATGTTGGGAAATTACTTTTTTTTTTAAATTTCTTAGATTTTCAATTAAAAAAAAACATGTTTTGGTCTGATTTGTTTTTTTTTTAATAACTTTCTTATATATGTAACCTCTTGTATTATATCGATATTGTTACTATGTAATAATGTAACTTTCATTTTTAAAATCGATTTGTAGAGTAATTTTAATAATCGATTTTTATATAAATTGACATTAGTGTCAGAGATTATTTACTTATATACAAACAGAGACTACGTGTTTATGATCGAATTTAAAAAGGGGATGATACTTAATTCGTTAATTGTTTGGTGTATATTATAATTGAATGGATTATAATTCAAAGGTAATCGCAAAAAAAACCATCCACCGGGTCGAATGAAACTTTTAAGTAATTTTAAAGCCAGTGTAGCTTTTTTATTAAGTAAATAAGCACAGATTAAAAAGCTTTGATTTAATTCGGAACTCTTCGGACCAACTTCCTCTTCATCTTTTTCTTCCTACTTTCAATAAACTTATTTATGACTAGCCTTGCTCGCGGCTCCGCCGGCGTTCAGATGGCCAAAAGCCAAATTCTTAGGTTTTACATATTAGTATACTCTTACATTGCAGTTTTTGTGTTTTTTCTCAGAAATGAGATATTTTCCCACGGTAAAAAGTATCTTATATGTTGACCCGGATAACCAGCTATCACCATACCAAATTTCATCAAAATCCCTCCAGCGGTTTTTCCGCGATACTGTAACAGACAGACAGACAGACAAAAATTCTAAAAACTATAGTTTCGGCCTCTGTATAGATAATAATGTTTATTTCAATAAGACTTTCGAAAAATATTTAATATACAGATTCGGCTTAGTTACAATTTTATTATATGTATAGATATTTGAGGTAATACTGAAATTATATAGAAAAAGCACTTTCAATTTCTGCCAAAATTTCCTAAAAACATTAGTTAACACTACTACGAACATTTTAAAATAATAAATGTGTCCAATCTGGAAGTATACACTTTCAAAGAAAGCAAAAATTGTCCAAATATACGAAAAAAACATAAGAAAAAAATACTTGTGTGTGTACTTATGTACGCACGTAAGAAGTTATACTTCTTTGGCGTAACAGAACAAAAATAGCTAAAGATTTCATCCCGTATATCACTACTCTCTGTAAAAGGAATGCAGCTAACTTCATGTCGCTTTCAGCTAACATCATCATGTCGTTTTTTGGCTGTCGGTGTATGCGTGCATCGTTGAAATTTTACTGTCATATTTTTTTTAAACGTGCCAAAAGAAATATAACTTCAAAAACAGTTGAATTGAGAACCTACACCTTTTTAAAGAAGTCGGTTGAAAATTAGCTAAATCGTTCCAGCCCATCAAGTGATACGGCTACCAATAAACAGCATTTCATTTTAATTATATAAAAAAAAAACACAGATTCTCTCTACTGTAAGTGTCAATACAATCCGTGATAAAGCAAATTTTTTCTGACTAAATTCATACTCGTATATACATATTTTATCTATACAGATAAACAAAATTGAAGTGTCTGTTTGTAATGTCAAAATTTAAGCTTCTTACTAAATGCATATGATAAGAAAATAATATAAGAAAAACTTTACGTTTGTTTGTCTGTTTGTTCCGCTGATTCCTGAAACGGCTAGAACGATGTTGACGAGAATTTCACTGGCAGATAGCTGTTTTAAGGAGTAATTTATAAACATTTAGTAAATACATATTTACTTATTAGATTACTTCTAATATATAACAGAGACTTAGACTTCGAAAATATCTGATTAGGTATCTATTCTAAAAGAAAACCCCCGTTTAGTAATTTTTTACATTTTAGTGCCCGGAAGTCGGTTTTTATTTTTTTAATAAAGTGTTCATTTTTCTATTTTAGTATAGACGTAATAAGCAGGTAATTTGAAAGCCTGGGAAGTATACTCTTCTAAACAAAAAAAATCCAAATCGATTCAGGCGTCTTTGAGTAATCGGTGAACATACATAAAAAACCGACGAATTGAGAACCTCCTCCTTTTTGGAAGTCGGTTGAAAAAAATATGCTATAAGAAACACAAACAAAGTGCCAGGCACCAAGTGGTTCACATATTAACATATGAGCGTCGTCAAAATTTAACAAACTTCTAGGCCGACTGGTATGGTAATTATATTTGTGCATGACGCATTACGCCCGGAGTATTGAAGCATCGTTGCTTCTTTATGCTACGCTATTGGAATAACAACTGCCACGGTGGTGTAGTGGCTAGCATGTACGGTTGCACACGGAGGTCTTGGGTTCGAGTCCCGGGTCGGGCCAAGTTTAATTATTGAGTCTTTCTGTATAGTAAGTCTCAGTCTTCTCGTGGCCAAAATCGGCTAGGAGAACATCACATCATTGGAATAATAGACGGACAAAAATGAAAGAAATGTATATAGGAATTCCATTAAAATCTAAACACATTTAAAAAAAAATGAAGGCTAAACAATTTTATCTCTATGAATCTATACTAATATTATAAAGAGGCAGAGTTTGTTTGTGTTTTTGTTTGAACGCGCTAATCTCAGGAACTACCAATCTGATTAGAAAAATTATTTTTGCATTAGATAGCCCGTTTATTAAGGAAGGCTACAGGCTATATGTCATCAAGCTACTACCCAAGGGAGCGGAGCAGTAATCATAAATATCAACAAATCAGGCAGATGTCAATACATTATTGTAAAACTATATATTTTATAGGGATGAACCCAAGCGAAGCGAGGGTGAGTCGCTAGTCAATACTAATATTATAAAGAGGTAAAGTTTGTGAGTGTATGACGTTGTAGGGGGTAATCTCTGGATCTACTGAACCGATTTAGATAAAATTTGGTAAGAAGAGAGTTTGAGAGAGGGTAAAAGCTTGTATTGGGAAGCAAGCTAAGGACGAACCCGAGCGAAGCGAGGGTGAGTTGCTAGTGTATAAATATAAATAGGCAAAAACAAAAAAGTTCAGTACCTTTTTCTCCTCTGCTTGTCAAACGATTTTCTTTTTTTTTTGCTTAGAAGCTGTTGACGAGCTTTAATATTATCAATAAAAAAAATATGGAAATATTTTTTTTTATATAGATATGTAAAGATAAAACAAATTAGTATTATTATTTATAAATATTCAATAATAATATATTGTGGAGTTCCAACCACTCAACAAACACTAAATATTATAATTGATACATAATCTGATATGGAAATTATGTTGTTTATTCGACTTTTATGCGTGTCTAAGCCATAAAATTTAGATTTTTTCCCCCACTAAAGGTTCATTATAACTCGAATTATCTGTATATTCTATTTCTGACAGTTCCGGCAACGTACTATAGGATGAAATTTTATCTATACATGGTTAAAAACAAAGTCGCTGTCTGCGTTTGTCTGTTTGTCCGCTTACTTCTTTTAAACCACGCAAAAAATTTGGATACAACTTTAACGAATAGTAAGAACAATAAACGACAAATAATTTGTATATAAAATTTATAAATATTTTGTACAAAATGACTGAGCCTAGATTTTATAAAAAAAAACCGATTTCGTAAGATTACATGACTAACGCTGACTAAACCTTTAGAGACACATTAAAACAATGTACTAAGAAATTTTAGGTTTTAAAAAGACCGACAGTAAAATCTGTTATAGTTTGTATCTATCTCCTAGGGTATGCTGACAATAACTATTTTTATCTATTTTGCGTGTTAAAAATATCAAGTTTAATAGTTTTCCTAGATGAAGACTGCGCTTATACATAAGAGATCCACTCTCCCGCACAAGTAGATTTGTAGAGGTAGTTGGAAGGGTGGAGAGTGACATAGGCATTTTTACCACGGGAAAAATTTCATTCCCAAGGGAATATACGTTATAATACAACCCACAACAACTCGTCATACCTGTGTATATCCATACTTCCATACTAATATTATAAATGTGGAAGTGTGTTTGTTTGTTTGTCGTTCTTTCACGTCGCAACAGAGTGACGGATTGGCGTGATTTTTTGTGTAGATATAGTTAGAGGTCTGTAGAGTGACATAGGGTACTTTTTACCGCGGGAGATTATCTCATTACCACGGGAAAACACGTTATAATACAACCCACAACTCGACATACCAATGTATGTATATATAATATATGATCTATCTATTATACTAACCGTTAAAACGTACATAGGGACGAAAATGAGTTGCTAGTTAAAATATAATTGTACAATGAAAGTTCGTAATTTTCATATTGTTTTTAGCACATTGGCTATATGTGACCCGATCAACTGGTTTTCGCATCAGAGGTCGTTTACGCAAGAACTGGACGTGTATTCAAACTTAAATAATAAACTAGTATTAAATCCCTGGTTTTATATGTAAAATACTAACAAAACTCCGTGGTTTCACTCGTTTTTAACTAAGTCTATATAGATAAATAAATTTGAAGTGTCTGTGTGTAATGTCAAAATAATAGCTTTTTACTAAATGCGTATGGAATTATATACGGTATTTATAAGTAAAACACAATTTTTAAAATGTTTGTCTGTTTGTTCCGGCTAATCTCCGAAACGGTTTAGCCGATTTTGACGGAACTTTCAGTGGCAGGTACTTGATATTATGAGGAGTAACATAGGCTACTTTTATTTCAGTAAAGGAATAAGGGTTCCGCTCAAAAAAATTAAAATGTACCCAGGGACGAACCCGAACAAAGCGAGGGTGAGTCGCTAGTAATAAGTAAAGCATCATAAAAGATGAAAAGAATTCCTATTTTTGTCTAGAAATACTCACACTCACTGACTAACTCTGTTTGTGTTAGTATTTATTTTTAAGTAACATATTTTTATCTCAAAAAACGAATATTATAAATTCAAGTTTGCATGTTTTAATACATACGTACGTATATATCCATTTTTTAATTATTATAATGCGGACAAGTAAAACCAAGTTGTAAGGCGAAATATATTAGCTTCACTAGTGTTCCTAGATGCCTAACTACCTATAGTCTTTGTGTTTCGTCTTGTGGTCATAGTCTATCTGTGTACATCCAAATCCGTCCAGCCGTTTCATATTAAGGAGTAACAAACAAACATACACACATACAAACTTTCGCATTTATAATATTAGATCGAAATTATTTGTTTGCTGACGCTACACTCATATCTTATAAATCTTAATCAGTTAAGCCTAAATGATGCAATGGTACAGATACGGTTATTATATTTTAAAGAGGAGCAATACTTATGAATAACTAGCAGAACCCGCGGCTTCGCTCGCGCTAAAACTAAAAAAATCTCTAAAAGGTAGTTTCATAAAACTTTCATCCCCTATATTGCCCCCTTATAGGGTGAATTTCGAAAAATGCTAAAACACGAATTTATTTAATTTTATTGAAGAGCATTAATACCAAGTATTCGAGTAATTCTGATCATATTTTTTTTATATTATTTTGGATTGGGAATTATATATTCTTTCGCGGTAAAAAGTATCCTATGTCACTCTCCAGCCCTCCAAGTATCTCTACACAAAAATTCACGCCAATCCGTCACTCCGTTTCGACGTGAAAGAAGGACAAACAAACAAACAAACAAACAAACAAACAAACAAACAAACAAACAAACAAACAAACAAACAAACAAACAAACAAACAAACAAACAAACAAACAAACAAACAAACAAACAAACAAACAAACAAATATACTTTCACATTTATAAAATATTATACTTATTAGTAGTTAGTACTAATAAGTATAGATTTAAGCTATATAGAAGTAAAATAATCTATACAGACAAATAAAAAAGTGTTTGTGTGTAATATCAAAATAACAGCTTTTTACTAAATACATAAATGAAAGTATATACGGCATGTACTTATAATAAAAGAACATTACTTTTTTTGTCTGCATGTCTGTTCTGGCTAATCTCCGAATCGGCTGGACCGATTTTGACGGGACTTTCACTGGCAGATAGCTGATATTATAAGAAGAAACTTAGGCTACTTTTATTTTAAAAAAAAGATTAGGGTTCCGCGCGAAAAAATTAAAACCCATGAAATTGTGAACATAAACCGCGTACCTTAGTCGCTAGTATAAAGAGTACGATAAATTGATAAAATAATGATTAACAAAATATTTCAGTACATAATTGGAGATAGATAGCCGGAAATAGATAAAACTGGAAAAATATGCTTTACCAGGTCAAGGCTCACCCTGGTCTCTAGAGGCATGATGATGATGATGGGATATTTCAATCCCGCTGAGTTTCTTTCGCCAGTTCCCCTCAGGTCTGAGGCTTCTTCTTTCCGAACTGATAGTAGACTCATGACGTTCAGTAAAAACATGTAATAAGTTAACGCTGAGTAAAATATTTTGAATTCGAATTTAGATAAAATAATGTTTAGGGTTCCGTGAAACAATGAAACAACGAAACCCTTATACAATTAATAATATATTCTAGTCTTTCGTTTTTATATATACATAATATTATATACATATACATACATAGGTACGTACAGGCAGCATCCTCTTTTAGCATTTTTTTTACTAGCTCCAAGTCATAGTGTGCCTACTTAAAATCATCCAAATTCTTCCAGTCCTACATAACACACATACTTTTTTTTTTATTGTCGGGAAATGCATTTACGCATACCACCTGATCCCCCAGGTGGTTATGAGGGGCTCACCGGCTAGAAGAACCGGTACTACCCACTAAAACCCGACATCCCTTCCCCCCGCCTTAGTGGGACGCCGTACATAACACACATACTAACCTAACATACATACATACAAACTTTTGAATTATAATAATAGTCCAATTAAATAAATAATAATAAAACAAAATTAATATTTTACTTGCTGTCTGTACATACCATATTTAATATTTTCTTTGCATTACTCAACAGACCGGACTTAGCAGGCCATTAACACAACAAATGTTAATATTCCATACATTGTAAAGTAAAAAACCCATGACTGAGACTAGACGAAGCCCGGGTTTGATTATTTGTTGGTCCCATGGGATAGTTTATACCAATGTATTCAGCCCTTTTACGTCCCACTGCTGGGCACGGGCCTCTCTTCAATATGAGGGGGATCAGGCCGTAGTCCACCACGCTGGCCAAGTGCGGGTTGGCGGACTTCACATGTCTTTCGAAAACTTGCTAGGTTCTCTCAGACATGCAGGTTTTCTCTTGATATTTTTCTTCACCGTAAAACAAGTGGTAATCACGTTAGAAATGATTCGCACATGAATACATCAGAACCGTTTTTAAAATGGCAACTACTGAGTTTCTCAGCAGAACTGCTTTCCGAGTCTTATTGAATAAGGTTCTATCACTGATTCTTGCGAGAATTCTTGCAATTTTATTTTGGCAAGACAAAAGATTCCTCGCAAATTAATCCCGGTAATAAAATTTTACTAGGGATTAAAAAAAGGAAGGATATAATATAAGGTACATTTAATGTTCATACGAGTAGGTGGAGTCTGGACGTGGAGTTTGACTTAGATAGATTAATAATAGATTTACAAGCACATTACATAATAAAATTATCGCCAGATGACATGTAAATTATTAAAAAAAACATACAATGAACAATAGATTTTCTCACAATAACTATTTAATTGAACTAATTATATTTTCTATGATTTTCCTCTATTTATAATTGATATTTTCCGGATAATTTGCTTAAAAGCACACTAAAGTAAGTAGGTCGCTAGGTACGTTTTAAATAGATATAAATAGTTATTAGCCAACGCCAGCCATATATATATTTTTTCGTTAATTTTTCATTTTTTCTCTTTATTAAAACCTTAAGGAACATACGAAAAAATATTTTTTGCCGAATTGGTCCAGCCATTCTTGAGTTATGCGCTTACCAACATTCATTTTTATTTATATAGAATATTTAATTCAGCCCATTTTAATGTCCCATAGGCTGGGCAGCCCTTCATAGTCATGCAGGTTGATGGACTTCATACGTCTTTCGAAAAATAATTAGTAGGTTGTCTTAGATATGCACTGCAGTTTTAGCATACTGTCCCTACTTCAGGTTTAAATATAAAGCTTTCAGCTATCCCGCGGGATCATTTTGTTTATCCCAGACTCCTTTCTATCAATATTTCAATCGATCTGTTAGTCATTCAAAGACTTTTTGTATCAACGTACTACAAGGAATGATGATGATGATGATGATGATGATGTTCTCCTAGCCGATTCCGGCCACGGAGGCCAATCTCATTGAGACTAGCCAACTGCGCAGGAGATATTATAGTGCAGTGCGTGTACGCGCAGACACAACGTGCACTCTCTATTCCTGTCACTCTCATACTCCGGTGGGACGACCACTCGACACGACCGGTGAGAGTTAAGGCGCAGGACCCACGACTTTACGTGCTCTCCGAGGCACGGGGGCGAAACACCGCCAACTTCCCAACTTCGGGCTGTTACTGAGGCTTAATATACAGAAAGACTCAATAACTAAACATGGCCCGACCCGGGACTTATATATTATATAACACTTACTTACACACAGTTACTTACCCTCGCTGCGCTCAATTTACCCAATGACATTTTATATTTATAATATTACTAGCGACTCACCCTCTTTCGCTCGTGTTTGTCCCTACTTACGTTTTAGCATTTAGTATAGATTTCTCAGAAATGAGATATTTTCCCGCAGTAAAAAGTATCCTATATGTTGTCGCGGATAACCAGCTATCATCGTACCAAATTTCATCAAAATCCGTTCGGTAGTTTTTCCGTGATGCGGTAACAGACAGACATTTTAAAAACTATAGATTCGGCCTCTGTATCGATAATAATGTCTATTTAAATAAGATTTTCTAAAAAAATATTTTATGTACAGATTCGGCTTAGTTACAATTTTATTATATGTATAGACTAGCGAGCAGCGACTCACCGTCGCTTCGCTCGGGTTCGTCCCTAGGTACGTTTTAAATTAAAATGGATATAGTATGTTATCCTTTAGAGATAGACATATGCCATCGCGGATTTTTCTGTAGACCTATATAAGATACACAATTCCACAATATATTATTTAATATTTTGTTATATCTCAAAGGGTTAATTAAGCGTTTTCGTTGAAAGCTCCCAGACGGCTTATTTTTTTCCGACATCTCCAACAAATATCGTTATTTTTTGCCAATGTATACAAAAAATTAACAAATTATATATCAAAACCTTCCTCGAGAACCACTCTATCCATTGGTGAGAACAACATAAAATCGGTGGTATAGTTTTTGAGTTTAGCGCAAACAAACAGACAGACGTAGCGGAGGACTTTGTTTTATAATATGTAGTCAGCGCCATCTTTTGGCATTTATTTTTAACAGCCCATATATTACTCCAGGTATATCAATATCTATATACTTAATTTTTTACCCATTTCGTTTAAGCCCGACCCGGAACTCGAACCACAGTCCCACAATCAATCGAATAAACTATTACAATTATCGACTATACATAAATTGATGTGACAATTATATGTAATTTTCTAGATGCGAAATTCTTGTTTTAATTTGTTTTACATAAATCAGTAGAACAAAGGAATATATTTTTTATTACTTATAATTAATATGTAGGTTTTAATGTCGTTTTTTCTGCGTAGTGGTGAATGTAAAATAATGTGTACACTTTTTAGCAGATCTTATTCATGAGACTCACACTATTATTAGTGGTCGAAATTCAAGTAAAATATTTATATTAAAAAATTAACTGTTTCGGTTTTTTTTATAGCGACTCACCATCACTTCGCTTGGTGTTGGTGTTAAACAAAAACAAATCTATCCCACGGGAACCGTACATTTATCCGGGATAAAAAACATTTATGTGCTATTCCAGTCTATAATCTATCTCTGTGCCAAATTTCATCCAGATTTATTCAGCCGTTCTGGCGTGAAAGAGTAACAAACATCCATACTCACAAACTTTCACATCAATAACATTAATACGGATTAATAACATTTAAGCTCGTCAATAGCTATTAAATAAAAAAAGGAAATCAGTTGACAAACAAAGGAGAAACAGGTACGGAACTGCTTTGTGGGATAAAAAGTATCCTCTGTCCTTCCCAGGGTCTCAAACTATCTCCTTACCAAATTTTATCTAAATCGGTTCAGTAGATCCAGAAATTACCCCCTACAACGTCACAAACTCACAAACTTTACTTCTTTATAATATTAGTATAAATTATAATATGAGTATAGATAAATGCAAAAGCTACTTCTTCACGCCGTAACAGCTAAACGGATTTTGATGAAATTAAGGTTACAGATAGACTATAACCTGGAGTAACACATAGGTTATTAGTAATAATAATTTTAAAATCTAGCATACGAGTGAGGCAGGGATACGTCGCTAGTACAATAACATGGCATATTAAAATGTCTCAATCGGGATTCAAACCCAATAGTACTTATGACACGTAGTCAGATGGTATAAGATTATTTTAAAGCTGATATAATGTATGTAAATCCTTAAGAATATCTAATCTAAAATTAAATCTGTTTATTGATTTTCGCAACACGCTTTCGCAATCTTTCGTAATACTTTTCTGTTTGAACGTGTGTAGTGCTTAAAAATACTTAACAAATTTTGATAGTGTTACAAGCTTATAGAGAATATTATAAATAAATATGTTGAGACATTAACACACAGCACCATCCAGTTCCATGGTAAGCTACGGGACTTGTGTTATGGATACCAGATTGTGGATACATTACACGTATATAACTTTAAATACATACATATTATAAATATAAACAACCATGACTGGAGTACAAACATTCGTGCTCATCACACAAATAAATGTCCCCAGCGGGACTAGAACCTGCGACCGCTGGCACAGCAAGAAGGGTCACTACAAACTGAAAAGATTTTATTTACATTACAAAGCCTTAAGGGATGGAATGTTCTTGAAGTTTATAAAACTAACTTTGACCTATACCTACTTAATAATACGAGTACATTCATTATAAAATATACCAATTGATTCATAATTAATGAAGATATTGCTTAAACTTTTAAGTTATACTTTACCATAATGAAAAAAAAAAACATATTTTAATACTTTCTTAGATTTACGCGAATATTTGATATCTTAAAACTATCTTTTCGCTTTATTTCGCGGGTTTATTTTGATTTTTGGTTCCCGACGTGGTTATCATTTTTGTAAAATTGTGGGTTGACACTGTCTGTAACAAGTATGTATGTATATAACGCCTTTAAGACGTCTAAAACCATAGTCTCTCCCGTGAGCATGATTGCTATAAAGCATTCGAAACGTCGGCAACCAAAAATCTAAATAAACTCGAGAAATAATCCAAAAAGATAGTTTTATTTAGAACATATTTTATGGAAAATGCACCATATTGTTCATGTAAATAATCCAAATAAACTTGTGATGGTTAAATATACCGATTATCATCAAAATCGATGCAGTAGTTTTCTTATAAAATCAGAATCACTATACCAACAAATGATTAATTAAATCTATATTTAAAAGTGTTATATAATTAAAATTTGTTAGTCAGTATGTACGAAAAAACCTCAGCAACTCCTAATTCTATGTTTAAAATTCTTACTTATAGAAAGTTACACAATATAGCGAGCGAAGACACAAAAACATACTAATAAGACGTAAATACGTTAATGAAGTACATCTTTTTCACGAAGTCGGTTAAGAATTTGCTCTTTAACCTCCTGTTACACCGACAAAGATAAAGCCTTCTACTGATTTAATTTATAATACCGGTCTTGACATCTGTCGGCCCTCTTAGCTGACCGAACATGTCGTATTTTACATAAACTTCTCCACTTGGCTGCGCATGCGCATATACTCGTATATATATAAATAGGCAAAAAAAAAACAAGTTCAGTACGTTTTTCTCGTATGTTTGTCAATTTTCGTTCTTTTTTCTATTGGGTAAACGCTCGTAGTAATAATTTTGTGTTTTTATGGAGTCGATCAATTTACTCGTATATAACAAAGAATGTTGCTTAAAATATATTATTTCTATATATTATATTCAGCCCTATTTTTAACGTCCCACTGCTGGGGGTGGGCCTCCTTTCAACATAAAGGGGATCAGGCCATAATCCACAACGCTGGCCAAGCGCGGCCGGACTGAGCATGTCTTCCAACTTGCTAGGTTCTCTCAGACATGCAGGTTTCCTCACGATGTTTTCCTCCACCGTAAGACAAGTGGTAATCATGTTGGTAATGATTCGTCCATGAAAATAACAGAAATGCGAGACCCGCGATTCCCTGAATTTTAACCCGTTTCTCACGCTTTCCCAAGTGAGCGTGTTACCACTAAGCTATCATAGCCACATAATAGTAATTTGTAACTTAGTATGTTTGTTTGTACGTAAGCTTAATCTTTGGAACTAGTAGACCTTTCTAATAATTCTTTTTCTAAAAGAAACAAACACTATTTTAAGTACCTTAGGAACAAACGGACGAAGCGAAAGTATAAATCTATATATATGGCCGTTCATAAAGCGTCACCATAATTCATGGCTTAGAGATCATTTATAGGAATGAAGTGGCATATTACAAAATACTAAACAAAATTGAACGAGACAGAAGCTAAATAACGAGGAATGTTTTGAAATTGTATGTAATGTGATTTACACGTTAGATATTTCTTATAGGATGGGCCGCTAATAAAAAGAATCGGTCAAGTGCGAGTCGGAATCGCACACGAAGGGTTCCGTACCATTATCTTTTTTTTATTTGCATGGCAGCCTTTCTGAAATTCGCTATCTTGGGTTTTCTTCATTATTGGTTGTTATAGCGGCAATAGAAATACACACTCTGTGAAAATTTCAACTCTCTACCTTCATGAGATATAGCCATCTCTGACAGACGGACGGATGGACAGCGGAGACTTAGTAATAACTAATAGGGTTCCGATGGCACCCTTCGGGTACGGAGCCCTAAAGATGGAAAAACAGTAAAATGCTAAGTTTTGCCTATTTATATATTAGCGCGTAAAATATTTTATCTTTTCTTATGTCTTTCTACCTATACCTACTAATATTATAAATGTGAAAATTTGGATGTTTGGATGGATGTTTGTTACTAAATTACTCTAGAACGGCTGAACGGATCTGGATGAATTTTTGCAAATAGATAGATTATAGTCTGGTATAGCACATAGATCACTTTTTATCCCAGAAAAATGTACGGATCCCGTTGGATAGATTTGTTACTTCATACGTATGAAGTAAATTCGCGGATTCAGCTGTCGAATTGCTTAAAGTTCTTACAGAATAGCGTATCGCGATAAAACTATCTACTCTATGACACTCACCTGCTTTATTAATTAATTCATTAGTAATTTTACAACTTTAAAATTACTTTAAAATGTACCTATTTAATTTTTTGTTCAAATTTATACGGAATATAAGATTTGGCGAGTATTTCGTGTAACAAAATTTCACAAACAAAATCACAGCCGAACACAGTACCTCCTTTTGTTCGATATCGATTATAAAGTCACATCCCTTTATTGCTAATAGTAATAATATTATTGAAAAAAAAAAAACATTCTATCGCAAATAAAAGCAATCCATACTATAGAGAAAATGTTATCTGTGTGCATTTCACGCAAAAAGTACTGGACCGATTTTAACTAAATTTTATGCAGTGATAACTTAATGGGTTAACATTTAGGATACTTTTTACTATAAAAAAATCTCTTTCCCGCGGGAAAATACAATAACTGGTTCTATTGATTCGTCCTTAGAAAAATATCTAACGCTGATTAAACCTTAAGAGATACATCGAAACAATGTACTTGAAAATTGTAGGTCTTAATAAAGCCTACAGAAAAGTTTTCATTAGAACATATTTTTTTATTAGAAATGGGCTCACTCTTGACCTTCATCTTAGCTCGAAGGCACAGATAAATAATAATACCTATCACCTAAGGTACACTCGCAATAACTATTTTAATGTATTTAAAACGTACGTAGGGATGCACCCGAGTAAAGTCAGGATAAAGAGCGAGTATATCATATATTTCACATATTTATATTTTCTAACATTGAATATGATTAATGAATAGACGTTTCTTTTTAAATTATTTCTCAACTGACATTCGTGTAATCGAACTCGCGACCCGAACCGTCATTTATATTATTACGTGTGTACTGTAATTATGAACTATGTATATAGCAATAATGTTACGAGGCAGTTTGTGTGTTCAATTTAAATATTGATTACTAGCGGCTCACCCGCGCTTCGCTCGGGTTAGAGACAAAAACAAACCTATCCCACAGTAACCGTACATTTTTCCCGGATAAAAAGTAGCCTATATGTTATTCCAGACTATAATCTATCTCTGTGCCAAATTTCATCCAGATCCGTTTAGCCGTTCTGGCGTGATTAAGTAACAAACATACATACTCACAAACTTTCACATTTATAATATTAGTATAGATTTAAACTAACTGATGGTCTAAATTCAAAAATAATCATTGAAAATTTGATTAAAACCTATAAGAATAGAATTTACGTATCTATATAAAAAACTATCTGTTTCCAATATATTTTATTGATAACACTAAAGCTCGTCCAATAGTTACTGAAAAAAAAAGAAAATCGTTTGACAAACAGACGAGAAAAAGGTACTGAACCGTTTGTCTAAATATTTAACACTGATTTTTGGCTCTTTTAGGTACTTTTTACCTCTAAAAGTACCAATTTAAAAAAACACAATATCAATTTCATCGTGTTTACGTCAATGTTTTATTATTTTTATTTGAGATAATATAATAAATAATTATTTTATCAATAAAATGCGAAAGAGAGTCCGCAGGCAAAAACTAATTTAGTAGCGTTATGTTAAAAGTAGAAGATTATGTTATTATTATGTAATCTGTCTATCTGTCTGTTCGTACGTCACTCAGATACGGTTGAACTAATTTAAATATTAAATTTAATTGAAGGAAAAATACACGAGGTCACTTCTTTAATATGTATGTTATTGTATACCTTAAAATTTTAAATACTTTTGGTTTGGCTCTCTAACATTTTTTTTAAAAACTTTAATAAAGCCTCGAAAAATAAGGTGTTTAGACTTTAGAGTAAAAAATATGATAAAACTATCTGGAAAATTAGTAAGTTTATTAAAATAAATAAAATTGGTCAAGTGCGAGTCGAATTCGCACACGAAGGGTTCCGTAACATCGCAGATGTAGGTACTTTTTATTAATATGACTTTTACTCTACGTATGTAGTATTCGATGATCGATTAAAAATGTTTCTTTTATTTTTTTTTATTTTTTTTTTATTTTTTTTTTATTACTTCTTGTTATAGTGACAATAGAAATACATACTCTGTGAAAATTTCAACAATCTACCTATTTCAGTTCATGAGATATAGCCCTCTTACAGACGGATGGACAGATGGACGGACAGTGAAAGCTTAGTAATAGGGTTCCGTTGGCACCCTTTGGGTACGGAACCCTAAAAACAAAAATAGATTTTTTTCTATAGAATTTTTATATGAACACAAAAATAATTTTCAATACATAAACTGTCAAACACATTGATTAAACATAACCCTCCTTTGGGCTTCGTCGCAGTTGGGTAAAAATGTACATTAGTCGCCCAAAAATCAATTAATAAAATATATTATATAAATATAAAAAGAGATTAATTGCTAAAAGATATAAAAATATTAACTTATAAGTGTAGGATAAAAACAGGATACATACCATCCTATAATATATACGGATAAAGACACGGATAAAAACAAGTTTTCAATAAATATTTGCATATTGGACAACACATCTGTAGTAAAGAAGTGCGTAAGAGAAAAATTTGTGTCATCGATTGACCTCTTCGCTTGACGCTTTAAAATCGACTCTATTGCTATGGACATACGTTTTATTTTTCTTTAAATAGTATTATAAAAAATTACAAAATAACAAGGCATGCGCAATGTCAATTTTAACGAGCTTTTGAATGTACTCAGACGCTGACCGAAGGGAAGTCCCGAGTTCGAATCCGTTCATAGCAATTCGATCTATAGTAGTTTTTAAAGCATTTTAACTGATATTAAAAAGGTTAGGTACTAGATTCGAGTGTATTTATGCCAATTATGAAATATGAAAAACTTTTGTTCGAGTATCGGAAGCCAAGCGCATCTAGTTGTATCATTAAAATAATGATTTTAATACAGATAAATAAAACAATTGTATACTAAACGATATTTAATTGACATAATAAATAAGTAATTCATAAAGTATTATTATTTACTTTCCTATGAAATATATATTCTATATTTATCTATGATAAATTCTATGATAAATCTGTATTTATGCTAATTTTTGACATTTTAAATAATACTATTTGTTCTCGGACTCCACGGTCATGGTCTACTGTGTTTGCCGACCATGTTTGCTGTAAACTATTCGAAACGTCATGAACTAAATAAAAATCGCATTAAATTCACGATAAAATCCAAGAAAAAATATTTTATTTTAAATAAAAAGTAATATTTAATTTATAAATTGCGTTAAAAAATGCTAGAAACGACTTATAATATTTGAGCTTCTACCCAGACTGTTTATAAATTTTGTATACATATAATAAAATTGTAAGTAAGCCGAATCTGTACATTAGATATTTTTTGGAAAATCTTATTGAAATAAAGATTATTATCGATACAGACGCCGAATCTATAGTTTTTAGAATTTTTGTCTGTCTGTCTGTTACCGCATCACAGAAAAACCACTGGAGAGATTTTGATAAAATTTGGTATGGTGATAGCTGGTTATCCGGGTCAACATAAAGGATACTTTTTACCGCTGGAAAATCTCTCATTTTTGAGAAAAAATAAAAAAATTGCAATGTAAGAGTATACTAATATGTATGTAAAACCTAAGAATTTGGTTTTTGGTCATCTGAACGCGGGCGGAGCCGCGGGCAACGCTAGTTATAAATACAGGTCTTGTGAATAAATAAATAAAGGGGCTTACACACGATATCTTTCTACAGTTATCGAAGAACAGGAGTTCTAGAAATTGTATTGAATTCATGACAAACGAAAGCGTTATGTCATCGAATGATCATAATATATAATTCCCATAATTTCCATATATATGCCATAGATTTTTATTAATAATAATTGGTATCAATTTGAAACATTTTTCAAGTGTATAGTACGGCAAGTGGTAATCATGTTAGAAATGATTCGCACATGAAAATATCAGAGGTTCGAGACCCGGGATTTGAATCCGCTTCACTCGGTTTCTCAAGCGAGCGCGTTACCACTGGGCTACCACTCTGTATAAACTAATAAATACGCGTTTAGAATTTTTCGAAATTAATCCTATAAGAGGGTAAAATAGAGGATAAAAGTTTGTATGAAACCTACCTTTTTAGAGATATTTTTGTAGTTTAAACGCGAGCGAAGCCGCGGGTTCCGCTAGTTATACAATAATTTGGTACTATTGACCTGATCTGACTGATCTAGAGTCAAAAGATAATTAATAGATGTGACGATTTTAATTTTGCTATATCATTTAACTGACCAGTAAGTTAAATATTTACTCTAACTGGGAATCGAATTCATGACGATTGACAAAACGTGTGCGTTTGCAACATTTTTGATCCCATGTTTCTTTTAAATGTTTTTAAATAAACTTAAAGTAATAAGATGACTTTAGACGAAATCTGAATAATATGCCACCACCATAACTTGATGGTGCTGTGGTCTGCCAAAATAAAAAGACTTTATAAACGACATACAATCTTTATGCAAAAATAATAACAAAAACATTTTCCTTGTTACAGAAACAATTTTGCAACGTACGCACAGAGGTCTGCTGCAGAATAGAAGTAGCTATCACCAACACTCAGGGATCATTCTCGAACCAAGGCTCCGTCCTAAATAGTCAAGCTAGTTACGGAGCCTCTTCAATTGGCAAGGGATCATATGGATCAGCAGCTTCTTTCGGTTCTGGTATAGGAGGCGTCAAAAGAGGCCCAGCTGGATCAAATTCCTATGGCGTTGGTCCCACGATTGCCCCAACGACCTCACAATTCGGCGCTTCTAACGGATTCAAAGCTACAGGACAAACGAACTTCATCGAAACCGATTCATTGACTGCTGGCAGCGAAGCAGCCGGCTTTTACCGACCTGGTGCTGTTGGATCTAACCTTAAACCTGGTATCCCCTATCTACCTCCAGTCGATAACACCAACAGTGGTACTAATATTGTCAGTTCAACATCCTTCCCTACTCCCGTTTTAGTCACCACTCCCAGACCTATCCTCACCTCTGCCAAGCCTACTTACTTGCCGCCTCCTGTAACCTCCACATCAGCTCCAGGATATCTCCCACCTATTGGAGAACAGACAATTAACAGAGAAACTTTTGTGCCCGCAAATCCCGACTACGAAGAAGGCTCCATAATCTTGGATGAAAATAGACCACCGAGAGTCAAACCTACACCAATTCCAGTGCCTATTGGGCCCATCCTAAGTTAGTATATTTTAAATAATTTACTAAAATAAAGAAACTCATTTATGTAATATAACACCATCTTTAAAAATATCAGCATGTCCCAGTGCTTTTTCCATTGAAGTTCTTTTGACATTGAGTCATTTGTCTGTTCAAGTTGCCAAACAAAATATTTACCAGATGAATACTTTTAAGCTCAGAATGCAATGTTGATTAAACTTTCACAACATTCTTCACGAATACTTTAAATTAAATATGATTTATTAATTATTAGTAGAACTGCTATCAAAGTCGTGGTAGATTCCTCACGACCTTACATACTGACATTTAATTAAAAAAAAAACGATTCATAAGTGCTTGTAAAAGTCTATTTAAACAAAGTATATTTAGATTTTTTTAACGAATAATCTCCTTCGTGTCTTCTCCATTCTACGTGACATTGACAAAGTAATATGTGCTTAACTGGCACGCTTTGAAGCCATTAACAAGAAAATTGAGTTGAGTTTTGATTTAATTTATTTATTGTTATAGGTGAAATTCCCGCTGGCTGTGCTGCTGCTTTAAAATGCACACCCATCGAGTTTTGTACCGCTGAAGGAGTTATTTCAAACACGACCGTCATTTTAACCAGAGATCAAAACGCATATAGAGTACCTCTCACTGTAAGTATTATACTATCACTATCATATCCATCAACTAACATAATCAAATGTTCTTGTCGGTTTGTTACCTTCATCATATATAAAATTAGGTTTTCAAAACCTTTGAAGATTTCTAAGTTTTCGTGCCAAGTTTCATTTTTAGACTATTTATCTCTTTTCACCATCAATCAAAAAAGTACTAGATACACAATCAGCGATAAAAAATGTACTCAGCGAATGAGCGCTCGTTTGAACATTTGAACGCGCTATTATTATTATATTTTGTTTGTAAAAATAACTTTAAGAATTGCATTTAAATTTCTATTTACATTGTTGTATATTTATTTGAACTAGAATAATTACCTAAACACAATTAGTGACAGTTTTAAAAGAACTTTTGTGTGGCATTGTGTATATAGTACTTTTTTTTTGACGATGATTTTCATCCACTGAAGTTGCTGCTTTTGAAAAAAGCACGAGACATGTGTTTATTTACTTGTAGATTTCTTAGAGATGAGTTATTTCCCGCTGTAAAAAGTATCCTATATTTCGACCCAGAAAATCAGTTAACTTCATGCCAAATTTTATGGAAATCTGTCCAATGGTTTTCTCGTGACGCGTTCCCAGACAGAAAGGCAGACAAACATTCTAAAAACTATAGATTCGGCCTCTGTATCGATAAGTATATGTATTTCATTAAGATTTTTCAAAAAATATTTAATGAACAGATTCGACAGATTCGACTCAGAATTTTATCATATTATGTATAGATTAACATACTTAAAGACTTAAACGTTTCTCCTGACTCATTATCATTAACATATTTTATCAATTTCCAATATTATTATAAATATGTATTATGCAATCAGACGCATCGATAGGATAGTTGAGTCAAAAAAGGTGTTGAATTAAGAAATTTTGAAATTTAATCGCAGATAAATTATATACCAAAAATCGGTCAAGTGCGAGTCGAATTCGCACACGAAGGGTTCCGTACCATTGTAGATGTACTTTTTATTAATTTGACTTTTACTCTATGTATGTAGTATATTAACTTCGATGATCGATTACGAACGTTAAATAAAAATTTCTTGTATTTTTATTTATTTTCATTAGTTATTGTTATTGCGGCAATAAAAATACATACTCTGTGAAAATTTTACCTCTCTATCTATTACGGTTCATGAGATACAGCCCTCTGACAGACGGACGGACGAACGGACAGTGAAAACTGAGTAATAGGGTTCCGTTGGCACCCTTTGAGTACGGAACCCTAAAACCAGTTTCTTGTAGGGTTAGTTTGACCTAACATCCTAATAACTAAGATGATCTAGAAAAACAAGTTTACATCCTGAAGCTGTATCTAAAAGGTCAAAATGTTTAAACCACTCGTGTGTTGTATATAAATGGTCAAATCCCTAACAGAATTCATATGCGCAATTTTTTTGTTTCTTTTGATCCTGGCATTTAGAAAAATAGATATTATTATCAGCATGTTAATCTTGCATTTGTCTGAACTTTATTTTTTCTATAAATTATATTTAACACTGGCGACTCACCCTCGCTCTCTGTTACGTTTTAACGTTTAGTATGTATAGATTTCTCTGAGATGAGATATTTACTCGCAGTAAAAAGTATTGTATGTGTTGAACCGGACCGAATCGGATAGCCAAACATCATCATACCAAATTTCATCAAAATTCGTTCAAGTTTTCTCGTGATGCGTTCCCAGACAGAAATTCCCGAGCTAATTTCGAGATTATATACTTTTGGTTATTTTATTTTTAAACCAAAGATAATTTATTATGACCAATTTAAAACTTCAATTAACTAGAAATGCTGAGTAGCATTTATATGATTAATATTTGCCTTTCATAAGAATCGAACTAACGACCACTAACATACACATACCATCGATCAAGTTAGAATCTAGCAACACTACCAGACGTTACCAGGTTAAAGACAGCAAAATTCAAACAAAATGGTTGAACTGCATGTAATGTTATACCGAAGTGGACTTGTATGCAAATTGCTAATGGTTTTTTTTTTTTAAATAAACAAACGTCCTATTTATACAATGATCTCACTAAGACGTGACAAAACTGGTCAAAGTGTTGACTGATGGTAGCTAAAACTTGGATCTCTTTAATTTGATTTATTATTACGATATTATTATTGTCTTTAGTCCTTGTATAGCAAACTAGCAGAATGCGGTATCGCTCGCGTTAAAACTACAAAAAACAAATCTTTGGCTCTATAAGTAATTAATACAGAAATGCCCCTCCTCCCCCATACGTCCTGAGCCACCCTCGCGCCATGCACCCGTCTACCATGCTGCGTAGGATTCTCGAAGCCCTATTTAACTCTGTTGGGGGATGATTTTGGAAAATCTGTGATATACATGTCTCATAATTTTAAATGAAGAGTATGTGTATCAAGTTTCGACTCAATCGACCCAGAAAATAAAAAGTTCTACAGAAAATTCATCCCCCCATTTCATCCTCTTAGGGGTCCACCCCTAGACTAACATGGACTTTCATTATAGTCCAAGAAACTAAACACTTGCCATTTTTAGGACTGCAGAGACATCGAAACTGGACGTGTTGGTAAATGCTGCCGTGACCCCTACTACACTGACCCTTGGCCAACAAACCAACTCGGTAAATGGGTTACTGGAGTTTTCGGAGGAAATGATGGAAAATATGTACCAGACAACCGCATTAGCACGAGCAACATCCGACCTACAGTTACATCTAAGCCAGTGGTCACAGGATCTATTTTGTTAAACAATTTCATGTAAGTTTTGGTTCTACTTAGTTTATGAAATAAATAAATAAAATAAATAAATATGTTGGGACATTTACACACAGCACCATCTAGTTCCATGGGAAGCTACGAGGCCTGTGTTATGGATACCAGATAGTTGATACACTACATATATAACTTTAAATACATACATATTATAAATATAAACACCCGTGACTGGAGTACAAACATTCGTGCTCATCACACAAATGAATGTCTCCAGCGTGACTCGAACCCGCGATCGCTGGCACAGCAAGTAGGGTGGGTCACTACAAACTGAGCCAAATTTATCGTCAAATTTTTCATTACATTAAAGGTCTTAAGTACGATTTTCTGTAGTGAAAACTAAGTAAGTTTAAAAATATCCAATACAACAGATTTAAACATAAAATTAATATTTTCTTATTGACACGTTGTATTAAAACAATGGATAATTTTGGTTTAATTAAGAAATTGAAAATAGTCTCATTTAATTTTTTAGGACGACCAAAACTCCCAAATACCCCACCCCTACTCCCTTCCCGACGACTAACCAGTTTGGTCAAGGAAGTGTAGGAATAATCGGCCAAGGAGGTCAAGGTCAATACGGCCAAGGAAGCCAAGGACAGTTCGGCATAGGAGGACAAGGTCAGTTTTTAAAATTTAAATCATACATTACTAAAAATACATTACTATAAATCGGTTTTATATTCAAATTGATTGAAGGGCTTCTCAAAAACTGTTAAAAATGTATATTAAAATAGTATGACCATTTCATATATCAAATGAAAATATTGCATAATACCACAATCATATGTTTAATAAAATAAATGATCATGGACATTATCACTGGGTTTAATCGATTGTCCATTGACTTGGACTGTACGAGCCCAGTAAAAAAGAAGTTCTACGTCGAAAACAAAAACTAATTAAGTATTCTAGATAAATAGTGAAATTTCTGATATTAATCAATTATCTGACATAAATAATAATAATAATAAGCCCTTTATTGTACACTAAAGAAAATAATAACGAATTAATAAGGAAAACAGATAGTGCACAATAAGTGGCCTTATTGCTAAATAAAACAGCGGTCTCTTCCAGTGAACTTTTAAGTGTAGGGGACAACAAACTGTAACTGTATAAATTAGAAGTTTTGCCCAATATATTCCTCAAACTTGATACCAATAGTACAGAAACACACAATACCAAAAAACATACTGTTCATAGATTTAAATTACTTTTCAGTAATATTAAAGAACGTAACAAAACAATTTTCTCAATACAGGACAGCTCGGGCTTGGATCTCAAGTGAATACCGCTTACCAAAAAGGACAAGGACAAATTAAAAAGCAAGGTCAAGGACAGATTGTCAGTCAAGGAGTTGGAAGTGGAATCAGCCAAGGGTTCGGTACAGGCATTCGTCAAGGCCAGGGTGTAGGTGTTATTCAGGGAGGAGGACTAGGAATTCGTCAACAACAAGGACAAGTTGTATCGCAAGGTCAAGGAGCATTTGGAGTTAAAGGACAGGTAAGATTTTGCATAGAGAATTATTAGATTTTCTGAAAACCTATAAAACTTTAAAATTACCAACAGGTTGGCATAAATTAATATTTTTTTAAATATGATTTTCTTCCTCTTTCTAGATTTTTTTTAAGATGACATAAAAATATATATATATAAAAAATATATCAAAAATATTATAATTAGAATTAATTTTATATTATTTCTATATATTTCCGAAAAATTATGATGTAGTGCCAAAATTAATCTAACTACTTTTTGAAGTCTTATCCCACTTGCACTAACACCAAAATGTAGTGGTAGCTTCTTCACGGATTCAATATTGACATTCAGTTTATATTATATTATAAAAAATCTTAAAATTAGAGTAATAGCACCCTTTGACTTAACATAGATTTTCAAGAATTTTAAAGCTGTTGATTAACTATAATATATATTAAATTAATTGTCAACAGGGTGTCCAAACTCAATTTGGAGTTGGAACTGGTATACGACAGGGACAAGGAGTAGGAGTATCTCAAGGTCAAGGATTAGGAGTAGCTCAAGGGTTTGGCACGGGTGTACAACAAGGTGTAGGAACTGGAATATCTCAAGGTTTTGGAACTGGTATACGCCAAGGACAAGGAGTATTAGCATCTAAAGGGCAAGGTGTAGGAATAGCACAAGGACAGGGACTAGGAGTCGCACAAGGACAAGGATTAGGAGTTACTCAAGGACAAGGGCTAGGAGTTTCTCAAGGACAAGGGCTAGGAATTTCTCAAGGCCAAGGACTAGGAGTATCTCAAGGTTTCGGTACTGGAGTGCGACAGGGACAAGGAGTACTAGTGTCTAAAGGACAAGGAATAGGAGTCGCTCAAGGACAAGGGCTAGGAGTTTCTCAAGGTCAAGGACTAGGAGTATCTCAAGGTTTCGGATCTGGGATTCGACAGGGAGTAGGAATTGAAGCATCACAAGGATTTGGAACCGGTGTGCAACAAGGACAAGGATTAGGAGTATCTCAAGGTTTCGGAACTGGTGTACAACAGGGATTCGGACAGGGTGTTTCCCAAGGATTTGGTCAAGGATTCCGCCAGGGACAAGGACAGATCGTGTCTCAAGGGCTTGGAACTGGTGTATCTCAAGGCCAAGGGCAATTTGTGAACCAGGGTGAAGAAAGTTATATATCGCAAGGATTCGGACAAGGCATTCGCCAAGGTCAAGGACAGTTAGTATCACAGGGACAAGGACAGTATGTGACCCAAGGACAAGGCAAAAAACTGATCCAAGGATTTGGCCAAGCTATCCGCCAAGGCAGTGGACTAGGAGTTGAAAATGAATATAGTGAATCTGTCAACAGAGTTTTCCTTACCCAGTACAATGGAAATGGACAGTGCGGACTTTTGAATGTAAGTACACACATATTATTATTACTATTACTGTTATCAGTGACGTCTAGATATCCTTCATCTAATGTTATAGATGTAGATATAGATGTAGAAGGTTATCTACATAACTACTCATTCTATTTAAGAAAAAACTTTCACTAATATTTAGAATAGAATTTCAGATAGACATAAGCTTATTATCCCGTAAAAAAGGCGTTTTCGTGTTAACCGAATTTGCAAAGTAAAAGAAAAAATGGCCGACGTAAGCGTTTCTTAGGAACAAACGATATCTATAGAAAAGTTGTAGAGCTTAAAAATGCCTACAAAAAAGTCTTTGACAGCGTATTATATTTAACTTTTATATTTACTCGTAAGAAACAAAACCTTTTTTGTATTAAAAAATAATGAAAATCGTTAGGTAATATTTAACTGATCATATTATGAACAATTATAATCAATCCTCATCAAAATAGCTAAGTTCATACCAAGTATATAATGGACTCGATTTTTGTCATATACTAGCTTGTTATATAACTAGGGACTTACCTAGCTTCTCTCGGGTGCGTCCCTAGATACGTTTTAATTTTTTTGAGCGGGACCCTAATTCTTTTCTGAAATAAAAGTAGCCTAAGTTACTTCTTATAACATCAGCTATCTCCCAGTGAAAGTCCCGTCAAAATCGGACCAACCGTTTCGGAGTTTAGCTGGAACAAACAGACAGACACACAGACGGACAGATGGACGGACGAACAGCCAGACAGAGAAAATTTTAAAAAAATCTTTTTTTTTTCTTTTAAGCACCGCGCCGTATATAATTTAATATGCATTTAGTAAAAAGCTGTTATTTTGACATTACAAACAGACACTTCAATTTTGTTTACCTGTACAGATGGAAGTTCTCAGAGAAATCGACTTTTGGACTTAATACAAAATTACAAGTATCATCTTACCGTAGCTTTGCAATTCGGCTTGATGGTTTAAAAAAGTATTTTACGTGGTGCGCGTAAGTTTGAATTTGTGTTAAGCAATTAGATTTTTGAATTTCATTCTTTAGTTTGACTTAACGTCACATATCGATGCCACTTTTTGAAGAGATATATTATGTTAGGAAATGTGTATCTATATTTTTATATATCAATGATCATTTGCCAAAAAGATGAATACATACAAATTCTATATAAAGATGGGCCAAGACGAAACAGTTCAGTGCCTTTTTCTTCTCTGTTTGTCAAACAATTTTCTTTTTTTTTTGTTTAGTAGTTGTGGACGAGCTTTAATGTTCTCAAAAAAAAAATGTAATGGTCGAATTTCAACCACTGGGCGAATCAAGTATAATTAAAAATCGATGTTTTTAATCAAATCGCAAAAGTTACTAGGGACTCACCGGACCAAAGCGAATAGCAGTAAGAACATAAAAGTCATGTAAAACAAATATTGTTCAAAAATTTTACGTGTAACTTTACACCTGGACAAAGCCAGAGCCAATCACTAATTTTATATATATATATATATATATATATATATATATATATATATATATATATATATATATATATATATAACAAAGTCGGGTTTATTACAACACTTATAACTCGAGAACTGCTTGACCGATTTTCATGGTTTTTCATTTATTAGATTTGTCACCGCCCCGAAGAGCAGAATAACTATTAAAACATCAGAAAAATTCACGAAAATTTACAAGGCTAACGCTGGCTGATAACTATTTATATCTATTACAAAACCTACCTAGGGTCCCGCCCGAACGAATATGAAGTAAGCGCGTCTGGCTTTAAGATCTTTGACCTTTGATTAATAATTTCTAACAAAATAAAAAAAAACATAAATTAATGGATAAATTAGTCACAAAATCTCACAACTCGTTTTGTATGGCAAACTGTCTGGTTTCAAAACAAATTGTTTCATTACAATACTTGCTTTTGCCGCGGCGTTGCCTGAACCTTTCTTACTTTAAAGGCGATTATTATTGAATAATTTAATATATAAATATCTCGTGTCACGGTGTTTGTAGTCGCATTCCTCCGAAACGTCTCACCCTGATTTTAATGGTTTTTTTTGTATACCTGGTAGGTATGAGAATAGGTCGTAAAATGCTTTTCACCTTCCTACCGCCCCCATTTTTTAATCGCAATTTTACTATTTTTGTATGAACATATTTTTGTATGAACAATATACAAATAATTTAATATTATATAAACACATAGGGACGAATCCGAGCGAAGCGAGAGTGAGTCGCTAATATAACATAAAGCAAAAGAATTTTTATTTTGTAGATTGAACGCGGGCAATGCCGCGGGTTCTGCTAGTAATAATAGAGTAAAAATTTAAAATAATAATATATTAAATGGGTCTTGGCCCTCCTTTCTTTACATTGACAAAGGTAATTACTATCAAATTGGTTAAAGCCATATACATATCGATTTTAGAGTTACAGCCATACTCGTTATTGAGGGCATACAAACATACATACAAACTCACATTTATAATATTAGTGCGATTACTGTACCTTTAGGTGTAAAACTTTTTATTGAAATTTTTAAAAACACTTTTTAAATAAATTGTAACTTAATTTAAAAAAATCAATTAAGTATAAAAATCAGACAAGTTTACATTTTTAATAGATATCGCGGAACACACGGACATAAAAACATACATATCTAATATTAAAAAAATCTATTATTTTTTGAAGTTCAAATAAGTTCAATGTCACCCCCATTTAAATAAATAAATACGAAATTATATTTTCATTTATAATATATTCTTTACAAAGATTATGTATAATTTGTAAAATTTGGCAATAAATTAAATTGTTTGAATAATTTATTAAAATGCATTCGATCGACTAATAATAAATTAATTTAAACTATCTTCTTTATATACATATATAAAAAAATCTGTTCGTAGGTTTATAAAATATACTGTATTTAAAAATGTTAGCAAATGACTGCACAAATTCTGATAGAATTTTCTATCTATAATAAGATGACGCGATCATAGTACTATGTAATGGATGTATGTATTCAGCCCTTTTTAACGTCCCACTGCTGGGTGTGGGCTTCCCTTCAATACGATCAGGGCATAGTCCACCACGCTGGCTAACTGCAAACGGACTAAACGTCTTTCGACAACTTGCTAGGTTCTCTCAGTCATGCAGGTTTCCTCACGATGTTTTCCACGGGCGCTATATAAAAAGAATTTTTCAAATCGGATTAACCGTGTTCCCGATATTAACGCGTTCAACCAAACAAACAAACAAAATCTACCTCTTTATAATATTAGTATAGATTCTGAGTCAAATCTTTGGATTTCATATTTTTTGAAAAATCTTATTAAAATAGTCATTATTATCGATACAGAGGCCGAATCTATAGTTTTTTTAATTTTTGCCTCTCTGTCTATTTGTCTGGGAACGCGAGAAAATCACTTGGACAGATTTTGATGAAATTTGGTATAATGATAGCTGGTTATCTGGGTCAACATATAGAATACTTTTTACTGCGGGAAAATAGCTCATCTCTGAAAAATCTATACTAACCGTTAAAACTCAACTACTAATATCCTATACACAAAGCAAATACACAGACAAACCTGAGGGTATTACCATATATAATAAATCAATTATGACACACGATTGCATAGAAAATAATGATTTTATAATATTTATTTTAATAAAAATCAAGGCTGTATGCCGATATGTCCTTAATTATTGCGAGAGGTCGAATTAAAAAACATCTTCATAATCTAATGGAGTGTTGGGTAACTATCACTAATTATTATCAGATTTAATTAAAACACTCATAAAGAGACAGTTAAAGGTTAACTAGAGGTTTGCCACTTGCTTAGGAAAAAACCCCAATTTCGATAGATATGTGGAAACAGCGTAGGGGTAGTTGGTTTGATCCCCCCCGTATTGAAGTTGTCCACTCCCAGCGGTGGGACTTTAAAAAAGGCAGAATACAAAAAAAATCACAGCAAAACTTTTTTTCTATTAAAAAGTAAAACAACTATAGCATTTATATTGCAAATATACACTTATAAGGGTGGAAATATTTTTTTTTAAGAATAAATACATATTTTAATAGAATTGGTCAAAATAATTACAAAAGCAAAATAGATTTTTTAAATTTGATTCTCTTATTTGAATATCATGCATTATTGATTTGCACAATTATAACAATTTTGACGACACTTCGGGTTCGTCGCTAGACAAAAACCAAACTATCCCAAGGCAACCGTACATTTTTCCGAGATACAAAGTAACATATGTGCTATTCCAGACTATAATCTATCTCTGTGCCAAATTTCATCCAGATCCGTTCAGTCGTTCTGGCGTGAAAGAATAACAAACACCCAACCTAACAAACTCACATTTAAAATATTAGTAGGTACGGTAATATGGATTCATACATAAACACCATACACTTTAAAAAAACACTTTAAAATAGCTCAGCATATAATAATATTATTATTATACTAGCATTGCCCGCGGCTCCGCCCGCGTTCAGATGACCAAAAACCAAATTCTTAGGTTTTACATATTAGTATACTCTTACATTGCTGTTTATGTATTTTTTCTCAGAAATGAGATATTTTCCCGCGGTAAAAAGTAACCTATATATTGACCTGGACAACCAGCTATCACTATACCAAATTTCATCAAAATCGCTCCAGTGATTTTTCTGTGATACTGTAACAGACAGACAGACAAAAATTCTAAAAACTATAGATTTGGCCTCTGTACCGATAATAATGTTTATTTCAATAAGATTTTCAAAAAAATATTTTATGTACAGATTCGGCTTAGTTACAATTTTATTATATGTATAGATTATTATTATATTAATGGACTTTTGAAATTAAAGGTTGTTTCAAATATAACATGTTTCTAATTAAAATAAAAACTTCGTAGGTATCTATCTACGTATGTTTTAAAATTCAAACGGCGACTTTCATCATTTGACATTTAATTCTTGATGCAATACATTCTTCGCATACTAAGCCAGTTTGCTTTTTTAGTTACTTATATTCGCCCGGTGGCTGTAAATCTACCGTAGCCATTATTGAACATTTGAGAAAAACATACATATATGAATAGACATTTTAAATAAAACTATCTTTTTGGATTATTTCGCGGATTTATTTTGATTTTTGGTTCCTGACGTTTCGAATGCTTTACAGCGCACATGGTCACGGGAGAGACTAAGGTGTTAGACGTCTCAAACACATACTTGTTACAGACAGTACCTGCCCACTATTTTACAAAAATGATTCGAATTATGAAATAATCCGAAAGATAGTTTTAATTAAAATCTCAAATATTCGCGTAAATCTAAGAAAGTATTAGTATTTTATTATAGAATGTCATAGGTGATCTAACATTACGCGTGTTCTAATTGTACAAAGTTAAGTATCATTAATTAGTCGACTATGCTACAAGTCTGGAATTCGAATTCCTGTCAGGGTAATAAAGTATATACAAATAATATATATAAGTATATGTTTTTTGCCTAAAAACATTCTTATTTTTATTATATTTATTTATATCTAATAATTGTATCGAAATATCGTCCCATCGGGCATGAATAGAGAGTGCACTTGTGTCTGCGCGAACTTTTGCACTGTAATATCTCCTGAGGAGCTGGCTAATCTCAGTGACATTGCCATGAGGGTATTTATATGTTTTTATATAAAATAATCTTCATTCCCAGGGTCAAAAGCCTTTTGGAGACAAAAACGACCTGGAGGTAGACTTCGCTGAGATCCCCTGGCAAGCGATGATCCTGCTCCAAACTAACAGATCCCTCCTATGTGGTGGAGTCATCACTCGCCCTGATGTCGTCGTCACGTCTGCAGCTTGCGTTGAAGGGTGAGTTATCTTATAATATTAAATTAACAATTCTTGTTTATATATAAATTTATTTTGTATATCTTGGAAACGGTTCAAACAATTTGGGTCAGATTTTGTATTTAGATAGGTATAGGTTTTGCTTTTAAAGTGTCCCTTTGTAGGTATCTTTAATTAAAAAAAAAAAAACTTTTACAATACGTCGAGCTAAGCTCGGTCATCCAGGTTCTAATAAAAGAAATCTTAATAAAACTGAAAATATAATATTTTTTCGGCTTATAAATATTTTTCATTGGAATGACTATTACAGACTTTTTCGCGATCAAAAAATGTCAATTAAACGCCGAAAAAATTCAGTACAATTTTTACAATTAGTTTTATCGCATTACTTGAAAATACTTTTTATTTCACACCTCAGTAGTTTACTACAAATTGTTCGGGGCCAATATGGGCTGATAATTTCTTTAGTACAGCTATTAAATTAGTCCCATATAATATTTATTATTATAATTTATCATTTAACTATTTACAAAGCACTTTCACCTAGAATAAAACGTTTAGATGTCCCTCCAAGAACATTCCAAAAGACCGAAATCATCATATCCAATAACTATTCCAGGCTTGAAGCCAAGAACGTGCTGATCAAGGGAGGAGAATATAAACTTGGCATCGATGACGAACCCTTACCCTTCCAAATTGTCCAAGTGAAGACCATCTTACGTCATCCCTTCTACAAACCTGGCAGCCTTCTCTATGATGCTGCGATCTTGGTCCTGACTGAAAACTTGAGATTAGCCAAGAATATATACCCTATCTGCTTACCAGGAGTTGATGAAACTCTTGACGCCTACTACAATGGCGCTGGACAGTGCATTGTCACTGGATGGGGCAAGATTGTGTTGCAAGGTAAGTTTCTTAAACTAGTATTTACCGTACGTTAATGTATTTATTGCTATTGTATGTATTCAGCCCTTTTTAATGCCAAACTACTGGGCACGGCCTTTCCTACAATACGAGGGGGATCAGGCCATAGTCCACCACGTTGGCCAAGTGCGGGCGGACTGAGCATGTCTTTCGGAAACTTACTAGGTTCTCTTAGGTCAGGCATGCAGGTTTCCTCACGATGTTTTCCGTCACCGTAAACATTATATTGGAAATGATTCGCACATGAAATTATCAGAGGTGCAAGACCAAGTTTAAATCCGCTTCACTCGGTTTCCTAAGCGAGCGCGTTACCATTAGGCTACCACTGCCTGATATGCTATTTCTTGCTATATCTATATAAATTATAGCCTATCGGTTACTCTGATGTATAAGCTATATTACTGTAAAGTTTTATCAAAATCCGTTCAGTATTTATAGCATAAAAGAGTAACAAACATCCATCCATGCATCCTCACAAACTTTTGAGCTTATAATATTAATAGACCTGGTCGTATCAAGTCGAATGCAATGAATTTAAGTAAATGTCATTGTTCTGAATTCTGAAGTTTAACACATTTCATACCTTGAAAAGCTTTTTGTTTTTCATATAGTGATTTATAATTTACTAACGACTCACCCTTGCTCCCCTCAGGCGTTTAGTATAGATTTTTCTGAGATGAGATATTTTCCCGCAGTAAAAAGTATCTTAATTATGTTGACCCGGATAACCAGCTATCATCATACTAAACTTCATCAAATACTGTCCAGTGGTTTTCTTGTAATGCATTCCCAGACAGACAGACAGACAGACAGACAGACAGACAGACAGACAGACAGACAGACAGACAGACAGATAGACAGACAGACAAAAATTCTAAAAAGTATGGATTCGGCCTCTGTATCTATAATAATGTCTATTTCAATAAGGTTTTCCAAAAAATATTTAATGTACAGATTCAACTCGGTTACAATTTTATTATATGTATAGATAAATATTTGACTAAAGTTGATACAGCATTTTACATATTACGACAATGTTGATCATATAAGGTAGACAAAAAAAATATCTAAAAAAATATTAATTTAAAATTACGTATAAACAGCAATTTCATAAATATACAGTAAATTACACCAAAATTGGTTCAGCAAAATATTTGATTGTCAAAACAACAGTGGCATATCCTTTATTCATGTAAAAATTGTTGCTCAAGTCACTTATGTAACGACTTTCTACTGTGACACTCATTATTTACGATATCGTATGAAGATATGTATTTTTGGGCAAATATTGTCTCTGATTTTTCAAAGCACTCCGTTTATAGAAGATCCTGTTAATTATATATATATATATATATATATATATATATATATATATATATATATATATATATATATATATATATATATATAATATGATATTTAACTTAGTTTATTTGTTTTGTTAGAGAGAAATGCATCTTCCATACTGCTATGTTACATAAGTAGTTTCATCCGGATTTACCTGAATTTGAAAGGTTTTTTAATTCATTTTTTTATTTCAAAATTATTAAAGATGGTCTTACCGTTCAAATTCAGATCAGAGTCGATAGTATGAAATAAAATACCCGCATTTATTTTAAAACAAACTCTAATTAAAAACTCGTCCCTTTTTCAATCAGACGATAATTTTGTTTAAAGTGACAAACATACTAACATTTGTTTTGGTGCCAATGTCAATACAAAATAGATATAATAAAGAAGTATATATAGATGTTATATGTTATGTATATTACAATATACTTGCAAGTTATAATAACTGATAAACAGTATGGAAAATGAAAGCGCAAAATGGCATGCATTTTGTAGGTCATTGTCGAGACAGTACTGTCTGCATAAAAATAAGGTTTCATTATTAATGTTTTTTTTTATGATTAATAAAAAATAAAAATTAAATGTTAACTAAAATTATATATCAGAGATTCGAAAATAAAATTTTAATGATGAAAATGTTCGAAAATCTCCAAATTTTGTCAGGACTTTCTTATTTACATATATATTATTATATGATATACATATTTTTTTAATAGTCTTACAGATATCCATAACACCAACTCTGGTTCACCAATTTTTGGCCTGGTTAAAACATCGCTATATGATATTAGCAAAAAAAATCGTCAGAAAGTTTCTTATCGGCTTATCATGACTGTCTAAAAATATGGTCATAAGTGAGACAAGTGTCATACCTCATTGAGGAGCGCTACGCAAAAGAATAGATATTCTAAAAATTGTATTGAAATGGTGAAAAATCGTTATGTCATAGAATCATAAAAGGAATCTGAAAAAATATGTTTATATGTGTATAACACCCATATATATTTTTATAATTTCGGTCCCTCAACGATGTAGGAGAACATTTTGTCTAAGCTCCATGTGCTGTAAATCTTGTACACTGGTTCGTTTCTTCACAAATTGAGCTAGCTTTCTTAAGAGTGATGTACCTACGTCAGTTACTTTATTGATAACACTAACGACTCACCCTCAATTCGCTTCGGGTTCGGCCCTAGACTAAAACAAATCTATCCCACGAGAAATGTACATTTTTCCGGGATAAAAATGTATGTGATATTTCAGTCTATCTCTGTGCCAAATTTCATCAAAATCTGTTTAGCCGTTCTGGCGTGAACGAGTAACAAACATCCATCCATCTTCACAAACTTTGCTGATGCAGACATAACAAACTAATATATTCTAACAAACTAATTATGATGATTAAGATGATGACCAAAAAACTAGAAATACCTGTAAAATATTTTCAATATCATATGTATTATAATTATTGAATAATATTAACATAAATATGAGTATTTGGCCATTAAACGTAAAACAAGTCATAGACTTGTTTTTATAACGATTATATCTTTTCATTTCTATATTACGTAAATGACTCTTTTGTTATTACTTAATAGCGACTCAATCTCACTACGCTTGGGATCATCCCTAGATACATTTTAACGGTTATTATGGAATACATAGACGATTTATTACATATTATATACTATAATACTAGCAGCTCACCCTAGCTTAGCTCGGGTTCGACCCTAGTTACGTTTTAGCGTTTCGTATATTTATCAGGGGATATAGATTTCTTCCTTAAATTCAAAGGGGTTCCACCTCTTTAGTATATAGATACTATATGTATATGGATATAAATAGGCAAAAACATAACAGTTCAATACATTTTTCTCCTTTGTTTATCAACCGATTTTCAATTTTTTTTTGTTTAGTAGAAAAAAATGTTGGAGAAATGTAAATTTTCCTCAAAATTTTATTAATGACCACCAGCGAAAATAATTCTCTAATCAGACGATATTAAAACGGCTTACTTATGACGGTTCTCGAGTAAATCTGTAAAATTTAAATAGTTATAAACGCTTATTATTTATATACTATTCTTTGTTGCACTTATATGTAAAATACAGAGATTAACAAACAATAAAATTAGCAAAGGTGGACTTATATCTAGAAGAGATCTCTTCCAGTCAACCTAAGTGATTTGGAGAGATTGTATTAAAAAGCAGCGGACATTATTATTATATAGGTTTTTCCGTATTTTATTTTTATTTTTTTTATTTACTTACCACTAATATCAAGACTTATAATGCCAGAACAGATATTTAAAACAATTCTAAACTACTATAAAAGCTAAAAGTTAACGAAATAATTTTAACCGATTCCAAGATCAGGATGAACCAAAAGGGAATACTTTAACCGTTATATTTGATACTTAACTGTACAATGTTTAAGGTATTTTCGTAAAATTATGCAAAACATTCCTCTCGACTAACATTGTAAAAAACTCACTATCGCTAGATTTTAAAGTTTTCTAACCTTTCAAAGATACAAAAAAAAATCAAGTCGATTGTAATATATTATAATTTGTCTTTTATATGCAAATGATCGTAAGTGGGAAAACCTGAATATTAAATTCATCAATTCCACATTTAGATGTTACTATGTAATATTTAATTTATTTTTGACGACTCGCTTCAAGTAAATTCGTCTTCCCACTTTTATGCTTTCTAGATCTATTAGACGTATCTATTAGAAGATCTATTAATTATGTTATTTTAAAAAAATATACAAAAAGTTTCTGATAGTTAGCTTAGTTTATTGTATTATTAAATTCGCAATAAATCAATGTCGATATCTCTTTATAGTTGGTAAAGATTTAATTAAATAAGTAAATTGCCAAAAATATTCTGTATACCTGAGTAATATCATACTCTTACTTCACCAAAACATACAATCATTAGTGCATTGTATGTCCTTAGATAATCCATGAATTTGACCTTTTCAAACTATTGTCAGAATCTGTCAGGGTCAAGGACACTTTTTTTTAATGTTGGGAAACTCATTTATGTATACCACCTGTAGACTATATACAGATGGTTATGTGGGTTTCACCGGCTAGAAAAGCCAGTACTACCCACTAAAACCCAACAAAACCTCCCCGACCTAATAGGGCGTTGCAGGACTACCGGAGCAGACTACAACAACCTGGCGTTGCTCCAACGGACCACTCTGCTATCAGAGAAGTACCAGAAGCAACCCAGGGCCAAGAATCCCTAACGACTAATATTTAACATAATTTTAGATTTCCTTTAGTTATCCCACGAAATGATTACCTATTTGTATTAAAATGTCTGCCACTGGGAGCGTCGCTTGACTTTGTTTAAAATCTCAAAACATATTTTCCTCACACCAGCGACATTTACACTTCAATGCAAATATTAATTCAGTAAATCATTACGATACGTTTACTTTGCTTAAATATGTATATACATTTTCTATTTCTCAGAATTTGAACCTTATTATTTCATTAGATATGTTAAAATATTTTAATTTTTTATTTAATATTAATGAATGAGTTAATAGACTGATTGACATGACCTAGAGGGGTGAAGGTCACGGGTTCAATTATTAGTCATTTTAGTTAAGTTATAGCTCAGTGATTTCTTACTAGACATGTTAATTTGACATCCACTGGCGTATGAAAGTTACAGAAATAGAGAGAATCCATATTTTGTTAATAATGCTATCTCAGAAGGATATCATGTTGTTCAAGTAATAGCGCCACAACGTTGGAAATCCCCACTATATTCGAAGAAAAAACTGTATTTTTTGTTGGGAATTTCTACAATAGACAATTTATTTGCGAAGAAAAATATATTAATTTAAGAGCTACATTAATAAATTCTTATCAAAAGATTAATTAAATGAAAGATTGCGTGTCGAATTCGATATGTATTTCCAAAAGAAATCGTTAAGCTTGTATGGTCATTGACATTATTTTTATCATTTAAATAGATTCGTGTCCGTGGCAAACAAAATATGAAATAGTTTTCTACCATTTAGGAAATCTAAATTAAATAAAAAGTGGTCAAATGCGAGTTGGACTCGCGCACAAAGAGTTCCATTATCTATAAAAACGGCAAAAAATTCATGTCTGTTATATGGGAGCCCCACTTAAATATTTGTTTTATTTTAATTTAATTATTTATTTTTAAAGATAATATATAACTAAATATTCTGTAAATATTTCAAACGTCTACCTGTTGCCGTTATCAATAACGAGCAAAAACAAGTAAAAAAAATTACGTTTGTTGTATGAAAGCCCCTTTAAATATTTATTTTATTCCGTTCTTTAGTATTCGTTGTTATAGCGGCAACAGATATACCTAATCTGTGAAATTCAACTGTTTGTCACGGTTCATGATATACAGCCTAATAACAGAAGGTCAGACAGACAGACGGTCGGACAGCGGAGTCTTAGTAATAGGGTCCCGTTTTACCCTTTGGGTACGGAACCCTAAAAAAGACCTAATATTATCTTATGATGATAGTCAATAAGATTATTAATTTAAAATATACCAACGGTACGACTATTTTTTTTAAACGTCTAAGTGAGGGGCTCAAGCCATAATCTATCAAATAGATCCATGGTCAACTACGAGATGGCAGGCTTCACTATTACTGGTATTTCGAAAAGTTACGTTCTCACGCACATGCAGGTTTCTTCACATTTATATTTGATCAATACCTATATCATTTTAAAAGCAAAAAATTTTTCATTCAAAAATCAAGTAATATTTTTTTAAATCATATTATGTTATATAAAAGCTAGTAATTGTCTAACTATCGGGTTTGTTTAACAAAAAATCTATTAAAAATATCTTTAAAATATGTTTGCTTAAACATTTGCATGCTGACGCTACAAACTGGTCCTCTCATCGCGGACCGTTGCGTAACGCGATATTTATGTAAACTTTATATTGATAGTGAGATGTGAATATCTTACAAGTTATTTGGCCTGGCGTTGCTTATTTAATATTCTGGAGCTATACTTGATAAAAAAGGCAGTGGTAGCCCAGTGGCAACTTGCTCGCTTGGGAAACCGAGTGAAGTGGGTTCAAATCACGGGTCTCGCACTTCTGATATTTTCATCTGCGAATCATTTCTAACGTGATTACCACTTGACTTACGGTGAAAGAAAACATCGTGAGGAAAACTACATGTCTGAGAAAACCTAGCAAGTTTTCGAAAGACATGTGAAGTCCGCCAACCCGCACTCGGCCAGCGTGGTGGACTATGGCCCCCTCGTATTGAAGGGAGGCCCGCGCTTGGCAGTAGGACGGTAGGACGTTAAAAAGGGCTGAATTCGATGAAAGAAATTCGCAAACATATTGTTTCTCAAACTCTCAACCGCTTTTAATGGTTTTGCCTTCATTTATGTTCAAATCAAGTCTAAATTAAAGCTACTATACATACAAATGAAATGGAAAAACCGCATCTATCGGGTATTATAGTTTAAAAATAGTTGTATTGATTTTGACAAAATTTTCATTAAAAAATCAGCATAAAATCGATGAATTTCGCTCTTTGGATGCAGATATTATCAAACTTCCTTCTCTCTTCCTAACCTGATGTATTTTACTGAGTATTTCTTAGTCTATTGATATTTTTGAATGACGCAGGAATCGAACCCAGGAACTCTTAATCGTAAAAACGTGCTAGCAGATTTGAAATTATATGGTCATTATTATTCAATACATACTTCATGAAGATGTCTAGCGCGTTAGAATATTACACATCTTCTAAATATATATCAACGTATTATGTAATATATTGACAATAAGCTCCAAGTGAATTAAATCTATACATATAATAAAATTGTAACTGAGTCGAATCTGTATTATATCTAAAAAATATTATACAGATATATATATATATATATATATATATATATATATATATATATATATATATATATATATATATATATATATATATATATATAATATATCTGTATAATATTTTTTGGAATATGTTATTGAAATAGACATTATTATCGATACAGAGGCCGAATCTATAGTTTTTAGAATTTTTGTCTGTCTATTTGTCTGTCTGTCTGTTACCACATCACACAAAAATACAGGTTGAGTCGCTAGTATGTACATAAAATACAAATTTTAAAATTTTAGTAATTTTGTCTGTTTGTATGTGCTTAACTAAAAAACCAATGAAATCTGAACTAAGCATAGCTAATTTATTTATATATTTAACTAGCGTATTCCTGCGGCTCCGCTCGCATAGTATCATATACTAAAACCTTCTCCGAAACACGCTGCATCTTATGGTATGAGTATTATTCCGATCGGTTTAGTAGTTATCGCAGTATAACTGAACAAAAAAATCGGCTCTCCATTTGTTAATATAGATAATCAAGTGGACAAAAATATCAAAGCCTCTAGCAAATGCGAATAGGTTATTTCTAACATAAAATCTGCAATTTAACAATTTTCGCTTGCAATTCTAATGTTAAGTGTCAATAAAGTAAAATTAAATTGAAATTAATTTTAAAATGCTTAGAAACTTGTATAAAGTAGGTAAACATAATCACTGTCAGTTAGTCTCAGACTAAGGAGTAATATAGACGGTGTATAAACATGTCGACTACACGTTTGGCTCAATTTGTAGTGACCCTACTTGCTGTGTCAGTGGTCGCGGGTTCGAGTCCCGCTGGGGGCATTCATTTGTGTGGTGAGCACGAATGTTCGTACTTCAGTCATGGGTGTTTATATTTACAATACGTATGTATTTAAAGTTATTTATATGTGTAGTGTATCAACTATCTGGTATCCATAACACAAGCCTCATAGCTTACCATGGAACTAGATGGTGCTGTGTATTAATATCACAACATATTATTATTTATTATTATTATCATAGAACTAAACATGAAGCCTAAAATAATGTTTTTAAATAATATATGTATAATGTTTTAAAACAGAATTTAAATATTAACAGAATACTCATTTGTGATAAGTATAGTAAAGAATAAATGTTAATAAATAAAAATAGTTAACGGATTTTATTATAATAAATTAAAAAAAAATAAGCAAATATTTATATGCTCTCCTTATATCGCTCCTTTAAGGGGAAGAGAACTAATGCTATAAAAAATACAAAAAAAACTCAGAAATCGTAAAACACATAAAATAAACCTTATTTAAAAAAAATGTAAACGAAGTATACGGCAACATCGACAATGGTAGCATAAATAGCAAATCACGCTGATATTTTTGACTTGGACATTTTTTTTGTGAGCCCAGTCTATATAATTATTTAGTCTGAGCAGTCACTGTACAAACACAGATGACTTGCTAATGGCTGGAATTACCATTTTTAGCGTTCGCTTCTATCGCTTTTTCATTCTCAAAACTAAAGTTCGATAAATAATTGAATTTTAATTATTTGATCAGTTCGCAAATTCGTTTAAAAAAAATATTTGTTAATTATAACAAGGTATTTTGATAATATTTTATCTTGAAGATTATAATAGAGAAACGTGTGTACATTTTCGATCCGAATCTGGTAATATTTGTAAAAAAACTGGTAACACCGTTGTAATATGATACTGTTTTGCATATTTCCCACCCAAGGTTGCCAGTAAATAATTTCGAAATTATTAGAGCTGTCATCTTATTAATTAAATATTTTAATTAGTAATAAAATATTTGTCAATTGGCCAATCTTGTGTGAAGTACGAATAAAGGTCAAATTAATATTAAATATTGTTTGGGAAAAAAAAGTTTTTGGGAATTTTCTGGCTAATAATAATATTATTACAATTATAGATCGTCAACGATTGAAATATGTGGTTTATCACAAATTACTATGTTCCAAATTTTATCGAAATTTGTTTAGCAGTTTAAGAGTGAAAAGGATCTTTTACATTTATAATATTGTATTTAATATAAAAAATATCATCTTTTTTATGAAAATTTTGTCAAAATCAGTACAGCTATTTTTAAACTATACCAGACAGACGCGGTTTTTCCATTTCATTTGTATGTATATTAGCTTTAACTTAAGACTTGATTTGAACTTATACGAGTATGAAGGCGACATTTGCAATTTTTGTGACCACCTCACGTACTTAAGTTAAATAACAAAAGGTTATTTTACATCAACATAACATTAGCATGTTTTGACGACACGTTTAGCACATTTTGTAGTGACCCTACTTGTTGAGCTAGTGATCGTGGGTTCGAGTCCCGCTGGGGGCATTCATTTGTGTGATAAGCACAAATGTTTGTACTCCAGTCATAGGTGTTTATATTTATAATATGTATTTATTTAAAGTTATATAATATGTGTAGTGTATCAACTATCTGGTATCCTTAACACAGGCCTCGTAGCTTACCATGGAACTATATGGTGCTGTGTGTTGATGTCCCAACATATTTAATTATTTATATTATGTTTTTTTAATTGAAAAAAAAACACAAAACATACGTTCGATACGTATATTTTATGTTTTTTTTTCATCTAATTCTTAATGATTTTACCACCATGTAACTCCATATAAAACATTCATGCTCATCACACAAATGAATAACCAGCGGGACTAGAACCCGCGACCGCTGGCACAGCAAGGTCACTACAAACCGAGCCAAACGTGGTCAAACATTAAATAAGATAAGTAGTTAAAATATATTAATGGCTTAGTAAACGCCGTTAAATTTAACTAACGTATCATTAATCAATGCAGCAATCGGCAAATGTCTTCATTTATTACATTAATTGCTTATAAAGTTTATGGTTTTATTTCATAAACATTAAATACCGTCAATTTAAATAGGAGCGTCTACTATGAGGTCAAACTGCATTTTTGATCTTCAATTATAGGAAAACTAGTCTTTCCCGTGACCATGATTACTGTAAAGCATTCAAAACGTCGGGCACCAAAAATCCAAATAAATCTTCGGAAAAATCCGGGAAGATAGTTTTATTTGAAAAGACAAACATTCGTGTTATTTAAAAATATTACTTCAAACATCAAACTTGATATGAAAAAAATAGGGATGGCCCTCCATATGTAACTGAGAAGTGTTTTTTTTTTTTTGCAATAATAGACTTATGTTAAAATATAATATTTTAATGTTTTTTTAATGTGTGTAGAACGAAGAAGAACTTTTTTTGGTCGATTTTTTTTTGTGATTTTCATAATATTTAATTCATTTCATAGTTTAAAATTTTTATTTGAACGAATACAAGCCCAAAAACTATGTTATTTGAGCTAACAAAAAAAAGCAGTCATGAGGACTGCCGATAGAAGTGAAAACTTAAAACTATAAACAAACAGTTGTTATTTTTGGATATTCAAATTAATTGTTTGATTTTAAGTTAAGATTTGTAAATTATATTTATCTGGTTTTGACATCTATCGGCACTCTCGTGTGTTAGCGTTAACACGTCACGTGACCATGTCGATGACGACTTACATGAATTTACTCCCCATCCAAATCTGCCTATAGAAGTTTTCACTCAAAAAGCTAACTAAAACCTATTTTCCTATCTTTCAGCTCACCTCGAAGGCGCGATCATGCACAGTGTCAACGTATCTCTGATCCCGCCTCAAGAGTGCCAAGCCAAGATCTCATCAGACTACCCTCATCTCTTTGAGCAATACGATGAAGACAGTTGCGCTTGTGGACAGCCCAAAAACCCAGACGATAATATTTGCAAGGTATGTTGGTTTTTCATGTCCATTTTGACTGTTTTGAGATGTAAACGTTGTTCAAAATACCGAATTATAAATGACTAGCAAGCTTGATTCCCCATACACACTGTCATCCCCATTTTCACCCCCTTAAGAGATGATTTCCGGGATAAAAAGATAAAAATCATCCTATGTCCTTCCCAGGGTCTCAAAATATCTTCTTACCAAATTTCGTCTAAATCGGTTCAGTAAATCCAAAGATTACCCCCTACAACGTCTCAAACTCACTAACTTTATAATATTAGTATAGACTAGCGATTTAAACTCGCTTCGCTTGAATGCTTAAAAGTAGACGATGTGTTACTTCAGATCAGAATCTATCTGTGTACTTAAATTTCATCTAAATCTGTTTAGCCGTTTTAGCGTGAAAGAGTAACAAACATACACAAATACAAACTTTCACAGACAAAGTTATAATAATAGTCAGATTGTGTCAAAATTAATAATATTTGGTAAGAAAATATAAATATTAAACTCAAACAGAGCACATAAAGGCTGACCCTCAGATCATTGACAAAAAATAAATATCACACTAAAATGCGTAAGGTTATTGAAGAACATTTGTACAGAAGTGAGAAATTTGGCAAGTTATAGTTTAAATTGCTTGAAATTTTGCTTGTCCTCGATTTTTTTCCATATTATTTAAACGACGTTCACATTATATAGTTATTTTATAATATTTTCCTTGGTGTTATATGTAAAAAAAAACTTTGGCCTGTTAAGACCAAAGAATGTTCGGTGCATCTCTCATATTTGTTGAATATTTATTTATTAGATATAGATATAGATTTATACCTATTCACGTACACTCAAACAAATACTCTATATATTTACGATATAATTTTTAAATTGATACTTGCCTACAATTATTGTATTGCAATATTGTCTAATATTAATTTTAAAAAAGCGACAATCTTTTAAGCACGGCTGCTTTTGGAGTGTCTCACGGACTGACATTTGAGTTAATTAAAAAAAAATATGTAAAAATTGACTATTCAAAAGTGACTAGAATAGAACCTATTTAAATAGAGTATAAAATGATTTGAGCAAAAATATATAAATATTCGCGGAGCTGAACCTATGACTTTTTATGTATTTAGCCCTTTTTAACGTCCTACTACTGGGCACAGGGCTCCCTTCAATACGAGAGGGATCAAGCCAAAATCTACCGCGCTCGCAAAATGCAAGGTGGACTCCATATGTCTTTCAAAAACTTGCTATGTTCTCTCAAACATGCATGTTTGACGATGTTTTCCTTCACCGTAAAACAAGTGGTAATATGTTGGAAATAATTCGCACATGAAAATATCAGAGGTGCGGAAACCGAGATTTGAACCCGCTTCACTCGCTTTCCCAAACGAGCGCGGTACCACTGAGCTACTACTACCAACCTATGACTGCTGACATAAAATTATTACATACATCAAGAACTACCCCCAAAAAAACTTATAACATGTTTGTATTCTTGCAGGTGGACATCGGTAGTGCCCTCGCGTGTACTTCCGGAGATGGACATTATGTACTTAGAGGAGTCTACTCTTGGGATTCAGGTAAATTCTACGTTTTAATTTAAAATTAACTTCTTCATGAATATCCCAAATACCATCTGAGTTTAGTAATAATAATTTCAATGCTTAATTGCCTTTAAAAAATATATAATTAGTAAAATCTTTAGAATTTTAAATGTCTAAAATAGGCGTTAGAATCCTCCAGAATTAAAAAAACTGTTGCTTATTGAAGAACCCTTCTTGATTATTCAAATATAATTTTGTTATATGTTATTCTCAATTAAAATATCCTATTCTACAAAATATCGTTAGTTTAATTACCGCATAAAGTAAATGCAAATTTTTAGAACTACTATTCAAATAAATCATTTAAATTAACTCTCTTCTTTATACACTTAACCTTCTTTAAGTAATTAAAACGAGTCTTTGTTTTTTACATTACAGGTTGTCAAACTGGCAATCAACTTGCTGGCTTCTACAAATTCGATCTTGAATGGTATCAGTGGGCTATCGGTTTAATCGAAAGCATACGATTTGCACAATTCAGCACTATCACCAAAGTGACCAGTCAGGTCACTAGCCAAGTTAATGGAGTCAAAGGTTTTGGAGTTAAAGGAAACCAATTTAATACCGTGAAGGGTTCAGTTGGGTCTGGCTCAGGAACAGCTGTTGGCGGCGTGAAAGGTTTTGGTGTAAATGGAAAAGGACAGCTTGGATTTGGACAGACTCAAAGTTTAGTAAGCCAAGGACAGTATGGTGGTGGATTCAACAAATTCACCGAAAAAGTTTCCAGTACGAACTCTCAATCTGGTTTCGGCTTTGGCGACATCAAGCCTATTACCAACGGTTTCAGCGCAACATATTCCGAAAAGAAATATTTCCAAACCGAACCGAAAATAGTAACTTATACAACGAAACCCGAAATCGTAACATACACAACCAAACCCGAAATCGTTACGTATACAACCAAACCTGAAATCTTTACTTACACAACCAAACCAAAAATCTTTACTTACACAACCAAACCAAAAATCATAACATACACGACAGAACCGAAAATAGTGACATATACGACCAAACCACAAATAATTAGATACGAAACTTCTGGAAGTGGCACCAACCCTCAATACGTAGCCCCTGGCGTTTCTTTTAACCCCTCATTTTCGGACTTAATAAGTAAACATGAGCACACAGCAAATTGCAAGTGCTTAGAAGGCAAGAAGTAAATTCGGGTAAATTTTTGGAACCACAAAAGTGCTAGTGCCATAATAATCTGTATTAAAAAAATACATATATAAAAAAAAATTGATGAACAGAAAAATATATCAGCAGTTCCTAAAAACCCGAAAATAACATCACGATGGCAAAAGATACTTTTTATTTAAAAATCAATGTACATAGGTAGGATATATTAAATATTATAGTTATTTTCATGGGCGCCGGGAGGGAGGAACTAGGGGGTGCATTTACAACCTTATCATGAAGGAAACTATAAAGTCAAATAAACTAAATTATATGAGGAAAATCCCTGTTCAAAATACATCTTCAAAGAAAAGACGATAAATAAGATATGAATACGTATAATAAAGAGAATTAAAAGATTAGTTAGTAGTTAAATATGATGAAGCAGATTCACCCCCCTGGAAATAATTCTACCGCCGCCCATGCTTATTATTCTATATATGTATAAATTTACATAGTATTTTTTTCAAACTGCCATGTTTTTTTCGAATTCTACCTATATTGTACGTTTTTTTTTATATTTATTAATATAAATGATTAGATTTTTGACCGTTTTGATGGTATGCACCAAAACGGTCGACTCTCTAATTTGATTGGACTAGTTTTTAAATTATTTTTTTTTTTATAAAAAAAACTGACATACCGTTGTAAAAATAAGTATTTAGTCAATATTTTATGTATTGATATTGTAATGTAAAATTAGGTTTAAATAAAACGGAGGTACTTTACATATTATATTGTGTTGTTTTTTTTTCCACCAACCATTATACTTTTCTACGCAAGAATCTAAGTCCAACTACGGCTATGTATCATACCTATTAATATGGTAAAACAGCATCAAAATTTACTATTTACTATGAGAAATCAAATAATCGTTTCTAATAAATTAAATATTTAGAGATTTTCAAACGAGAAATAAAAGTTTCATTGAAATTGATTCTAGCAACAGATACGGATCTATATATATATATATATATATATATATATATATATATATATTATATATATATAATATATATATATATATATATATATATATATATATATATATATATATATATATGTATAACTGCCTCGGTGGTGTAGTGGCTAGCATGTACGGCTGCACACCCGGAGGTCCTGGGTTCGAGTCCCGGGTCGGGCCAAGTTTAGTTATTGAGTCTTTCTGTATATTAAGCCTCAGTAACAGCCCGGAGTTGGGAAGTTGGCGGTGTTTCACCCCCGTGCCTCGGAGAGCACGTAAAGCCGTCGGTCCTGCGCCTTAACTCTCACTGGTCGTGTCGAGCAGTCGTCCCACCGGAGTATGAGAGTGACAGGAATAGAGAGTGCACCTGTGTTTGCGCGTACACTTGTGCACTATAATATCTCCTGCGCAGTTGGCTAGTCTCAATGAGATTGGCCGCCGTGGCCGGAATATATATATATATATATATATATATATATAGACCACTGGACAGATTTTGATAAAATTTGGTATGATGATAGCTGGTTATCCGGGTCAACATATAGGATACTTTTTCTGCGGGAAAATATCTCATCCCTGAAAAATGGGACTAACTGCAGGAGCTATTATAGTGCAGACACAACGTGCACTCTCTGCTCCTGTCATTCTCGTCCGATGGGACGATACTTCGACACTCGCGGTGACTGTTAAGGCGCAAGACCGACGTGACAAGTGCTACTCTACCTCGGTACAAAGGTGAAAAGCCGCCAAAATACCTCTAAGAATTTTTTAACAGAAGGACTTAAAAACTAAAGTTGGTCCGACCCGGAACTCCAACACAGGACCTCCAGATCTGTAGTCGTACAGGCTAGCCACTAGACTACCGAGGCAATGAACCGATGATTATTATTAAATAATTAGTAAAATTGCACAGTGACTTAAAATATTCTTTAACACAGTAATAAAGATTTATAGCATCAATTTAATTTCTTAGAAACTTTAATAACAAATCAATAAGTACATTTATACGCCATCTATTGATATTTATTTGAACTATTTTTTCTTTGTTCCTAATGAAATCCCAGGCTTACACAAAAACACGACAATCTATTTAATTCAGATCTAAACTCACCAATAGATGGCGCTGCTCGAGATCTGTATGAAAGAACAGAAGGAAAAGACTTTTTAACAAACGAAGTCGCAAACACATTTATTTCTTACTAGCGGCTCACCCTCACTTCGCTTAGATTCGCCTCTAGAAAAACAAAGACAAATTTATCCCACGGGAACCGTACATTTTTCCGGGATAAAAAGTAGCCTATTTGTTATTCTGATGTATCAGCTATATTATTGTAAAGTTTCATTAATATCCATTCAGCAGTTTTTGCGTGAAAGAACCAACCATACATACATAATCTTCAACCATACAACCAGACATCCATACATCCTCACAAGCTTACGCATTTAAAATTTTAGTAGGATTTCTATGAACACTTATTGTGTTTTGAATACAGATAGCTAGTTTGTACTTCATCTATACTATTATTATAAAGAGGTAAAGTTTGTGAGTTTGTAACGTTGTATGGGTAATCTCTGTATCTACTGAACCGATTTAAATGAAATTTGGTAAGAAGATAGTTTGAGACCCTGGGAAGGTCTTAATTTTATAAACTACTTAAAAATAGAAATTAATACCCTAGTTTAGCAGAAAAAAGTAAAAATAATTGTGTAAACCATAGACATAAAGAGTGGACTGAGTGTTTCTTTGCCATCCGTCAGCTTCAGCTGACGGAATGGCGGAATGGTGAGAGAGAGACAAAACAAATGAGCGGCCAGAAGTCTTCTGTATACATTGAAATACGATTAATGAAGATGGATATTTATAACCATTTTACAGTCCATTATAATATTATATTTTTTAATAAAATATAGTATTTTTTTACATACCATTTATAAATTTAAATTGGAATAAAGACGGATGTTGGCCGCACGTTTGCTTTCTCTCTTTCTAGAGAGTGGTCAATTTCATGACAGTATTGGTCAGTCCATACCCTACGTCTATGGTGTAAACTTTTAAAGAGGTTTTATTTATTTTCTATCCTTTTTTATTTACTCTATCTCACCTGTCAATGCTGTAATTATTACTATCATGTCATTCTATGAATAAAAATCTCACGTGAAATGTAAGTAATAAAACATTATTGCAAAACATAAAAAAAGAAAAAATAATCAATAAAGTAAGTAATTAAAGAATTGAACTAATTTAATTTAATGATTATCTATACTTAACATTATAAAGAGGCAGAGTTTGTTTGTTTGATTGTTTGTTTGTTTGAATACGCTAATCTCAGGAACTACTAATTCGATTTGAAAAATTGTTTTTGCATTAGATAGCCTGTTTATTGAGGAAGGCTATAATGCTATATATCATCATGCTACTACCAAAAGGGAGCGAGCAGTAATATAATACATAGTATATCTATTCCATACTAACTGTTGTTAAAACGTACCTACCTAGTGCTTCTATATTACAAAAATAATCTATGGCCGACATTTTAAACAGCATCTAACATTTATATTCGAGCTGTCTCAAAATGGTGCGTATTCTAAGCAATATATATATATACATATATATATATATATATATATATATATATATATATATATATATATATATATTGTTTTTAGGTACATTTTAATTTTTTTGAGCGGAACTTCAACGACACGTTTGGCTCAGTTTGTAGTGACCCTACTTGCTGTTGCCAGCGGTCGCGGGTTCGAGTCCAGCTGGGGTCATTCATTTGTTTGATGACGAATGTTTGTACTCCAGTCATGGGTGTTTATATTTATAATATGTATGTATTTAAAGTTATATATGTGTAGTTTATCAACTATCTGGTATCCATAACACGGCCTCGTAGCTTACCATGGAACTAGATGGTGCTGTATGTAATGTCCCAACATATAAAAAAAACATATAACTCTAATTCTTTAACTGAAATAAAAGTAGCCTAAGTTATTCCTTATAAGATCAAAATGCCAGTGAAAGTTCCGTCAAAATCGGCCCAGCCGTTTCGGAGATTAGCCGGAACAAACAGACAGACATACAGACAATGTATTTTTCTTATAAATACCGTATATAACTTTATAATATTAATTAGATATGCATTTAGTAAAAAGCTGTTATTTTGACATTAAAAACAGACACTTCAAATTTATGTATCGGTATAGATGTATAGATAAGGTGACGTAGCTAGAGGGGGATGATAAACCCCAGGTATAATCGGATTGGGGGTCGCACCCCATAATCAAAATTCTTGTATTTTTAAAGGGTGTCACCCCCAATCCGATGACACCCTTTAAAAAATATAAGAATTACAATTCTTTTCTTGCCTTGGATTACCGTCTGTTTGGGAGGGACTCATGAAAATCTTGTGGTTGTGTCATTGCTACCTGTTTAGGGGGAACACCCGATTGATTATACAAATGATTCGTCGTGTTTTTTTAATAAATTTTATAGGTTCCTAAAGAAGGTTTTTCACCAAATACCATCCCTAAAAATGCTAAATCACCCTTCAGTCTATTATTATCAATGCGAAAGGTTTTGACTTTTGAGTTAGTGTTTGTTGCTTCATTACTATGTAGCCCAAAGGTGAAACTTAATTTTATAGCAATTTTTAATTTTTACATTAATCAAATTGCATCAATTTTTGCTCAGGCGTTATAGATAAAATAAGCGTCTGGAGAAAAATTGACTTAATTGAAATCATGGTCACGGGACAATTTTACTTATATTTATTCATTCAAAACTTCGAAACAAAAAATCATAATATAAACGTGAAAATGGAAACAAAAAATGTTTTAAAAAGTAAACTTTTTCATTACTTTTTCTTACATATACATAGACAAAAAAATGAAGCATCGAACCGATAGTTATTACTTCAAAGATGAATCTTCCTGCGCGAATGAACAAATCAAGTGTAAAAACACGACAAGTGTAAAATCTTATATGGCCTCGTCTTCTTCGTATTTTAATTCTGACGTCTCCACTGTTAAGTCGAATATGTCTTTATCTACGTCGATATCCAAGTAAGAAATATTTTATTTTAAAAATAAAATATTTCTTACTTGGATATCGGTAATAGTATATTATACTAGCATTGCCCGCGGCTCCGCCCGCGTTCAGATGACCAAAAACCAAATTCTTAGGTTTTACATATTAGTATACTCTTACATTGTAGTTTTTGTATTTTTTCTCAATAATGAGATATTTTTCCGCGGTAAAAAGTATCCTATATGTTGACCCAGATAACCAGCTATCACCATACCAAATTTCATCAAAATCCCTCCAGTGGTTTTTCTGTGATGCGGTAACAGACAGACAGACAGACAGACAGACAAAAATTCTAAAAACTACATTTGGCCTCTGTTTCGATTATAATGTCTGTTTCAATAAGGTTTTCTAAAAAAATATTTATATTGTACAGATTCGAATCAGTTAGAATTTTATTATATGTATAGATAGATTCTGGTAATTTCTCTATATATCATACTGTGACGTCACGCCAAGCACGCTAAATGGCAGGCGTATAAATATCCGTGTCGGTATGACATTTTAATTTTTTTTTGTAGATTTAGCGCGAGCGAAGCCGCGGGTTCTGCTAGTATTACATATTTCCATATCATAGTATGCGAAAATGTAGCCTTGAAATGTAACTTTATAACTAAAGTTGTGAGTGACAATATTGTAAAACAATGGAATGTAATGAAATTTTATAGTCTAACAATTGTAAGACGTTTATCCAAAGCAATTTAATATGATGTCTCAGCTGATAAGTGCCTCGGTGGTCTCGTGGCTAGTATGTACGGCTGCAGATGCTGAGGTGATCCTGGGTTCGAGTCCCGGGTCGAACCAAGTTTGATTACTGAGATTTTCTGTTAAGATATTCTCAGTAGTAACACACAGTTTCACCCCCGTACATGCGCTGTCACGTGTCGTTTCGGTCCTGCGCCTTAACTCTCACCGGTCGTGTCTCGTGTCGTCCCACCAGAGTGTGAGAGTGACAGGAACAGAGAGTGCACGTTGTGTCTGCGCGTACACTTGTGCACTATAATATCTCCTGCACAGTTGGCTAGTCTCAGTGAGATTGGCCGCCGTGGCTGGAATCGGTCAGGAGGGCATTAATATGTGTTTATATCAGAAGTATGTTATATGAACAAAATTTCATAACGTCGTTTGTGTGTTATGAAGCACTAGCGTTTTCCTGCGGCTCCGCCCGCATAGTAAATTAATCACCAATATATCATATACTAAAACCTCCGAAACACGCTGCATCTTATGGTATGAGTATTATTCCGATCGGTTCAGTAGTTATCGCAGTATAACCGAACAAAACATCGACTCTCCATTTATTACTATAATAATAATAAATAAATAAATATGTTGGGACATTAACACACAGCACCATCTAGTTTCGTGGTAAGCTACGAGGCTTGTGTAATGTGTTATTGATACCAGATAGTTGATATACTACATATATATAACTTTAAATACATAGGTACATATCATAAATATAAACACCCATGACTGGAGTACAAACATTTGTGCTCATCACACAATTCAGCCCCCAACGGGACTCGAACCCGCAACCGTTGGCACAGTAAGTAAGGTCACTACAAGCTGAGCCAAAAGTGTCAAGTCAACTATAGATTATAACGATATGATGATCGCATTCATCACATATCGAATCTCAGGCGTTTATATATTTTTTCCAGAGACGAGAGAGCAACTACTCAGCAAAAATACACAAGAACAAACTATTATCTCACAAAACAAGACAGGACGTGAAGGTATGTGTCATATACAGTATAATAAGGTTTAGAATCGAAAGGTATTGCCTAATGCATTAATAATGTTGAGAACGAAGTATCAAAATTTTGACGACACGTTTAGCTCAGTTGGTAGTGACCCTAGTTGCTGTGCCAGCGGTCGCGGTTTCAGTCCCGCTGGGGGCATTCATTTGTGGGATGAGCACGAACGTTTGTACTCCAGTCATGGGTATTAATATATATAATATGTATGTATTTAAAGTTATATATGTGTAGTGTATCAACTGTTTGGGTATCCATAACACAAGCCTCGTAGCTTACAATGGAACTAGATGGTGCTGTGTGTTAATGTCCCAAAATGCCGCGAAAACATCCAGAAAAAAATTGTTTGAAAAATTAATAACTCTAACACTGATTGACTCACTAACTAACAGATAATAATATAATTGACAGCTTAAGCCGTTGCGTCAGTATGAAATTATTCTGAATGCTACCTCGTATAACAAAAGTTAGCACTAGGAAAGGATTTATGAAAATTGATCCCTTAAAGGGGTTATATAAGGGATGAAAGTTTACATGGAAGTTAGTAATTTTTGAAGAAATTAAGGGAAGTTGATGTTTTATCTTCTTTACATCGCTTATAGAAAGAGCATTGAAGTTTTAATGAAAATCCTTTGTTCAAGCGACGAGCCCAATGATTGTAATTATGATAATTACAAGCTTTTATGTAACTTGCAATGTATGTATGTTTGTTCGGCTCAAATCTTGCAACTGAATTTTAAAACAGTTATTCTCAACCGATTGAGCTGAAATTTTGCATACACGGTTAGTTTAGATGACAATGCGTGGTAAGATAAGTGACGTCATTCTAAATCCAACATGGCGGACTCCCAACGATGGTGGAATATGTTTTTTTATGCACCCCCATAACATGGATATCAAATGAAAGGGTTTGCTGAGAAGAATACGAATAAATAACCAAAAAATAAAAATATACTTTAAATTAAATCAAACCTCTTTAGTACATTACACAATTTATATAATACTAGCGTTGATTCCCCATACAAATTTTCATCCCCATTTTCGTCCCCTTAAGGAATGATTTCCGGGATAAAAAGTATCCTATATCCTTCCCAGGGTCTCAAACTATCTTCTTACTAAATTTTATTTAAATCTGTTCAGTAGATCCAGAGATTACCCCCTACAACGTCACAAACTTACAAACTTACCTCTTTATAATATTAGTATAGACTAGCGACTCACCCTCGCTTCGCTCGGGTTCGTCCCTAGCTTGCTTCCCCATACAAACTTTCATCCCCATTTTCGCCCCCTTAGGGGATGATATCCGGGATAAAAAATATCCTATATCCTTCCTAGGGTCTCAAACTATCTTCTTACCAAATTTCATCTAAATCGGTTCAGTAGATCCAGAGATTACCCCCTACAACGTCACACACTTACAAACTTACCTCTTTATAATATTAGTATAGATAAATAAAGTTTTATTTAATATTATTTTTAACGATATAGCCCAAAGACATAGGGCTCCCTAATACGACGTTAACGCCTGGACGATTCACTACGGCTTATAAAATATTATTAATTCAAAATATACCCTATGCGGCAATCTATTTTCATAATGTCATGCAAATATGATGATATCCACTCAATAATGCATTCAAAACGCCTGACCTTAAAGCAGACGCTAAAATTTTAAACTACGTATCATAATTACGTGAAAATCAATAACGCGCTTGTACGTTATCTGTTGATATGTATTATATTACATACTCGTAGGTAGCTAATGTGCCGTGTTAAGAATGTAATAGTGGCTTGTACAGCTGCAAGTCCTGAGATTCTGGACCAGGGTTCGAGTCCCAGGTTAGGCTAAGTATAGTTTTGGGGCTTTCTGCCAATGAAATCTCAGTGTTTACTGAGATTTCATTGACAGAAAGAGCTGCTTTTTGGGAAGTTAGCGGTGTTATACTCGTATATATCCCATGCTTAGGAGAGCAAGTAGAACAAATTGTCATCCTACCGGAGCTGGGTGATAGGCATAGAGTGCAGACAACTTATTATATTATATGTTGTTTAACTATAGATTTTCCACTAAAAATTTTATGTGTTTATGTTTAATCTGAAGGCTAAAAACATTCGAAGTATAATATATTCATATAATTCAAAAGACAAAGACTTATAGTTCAAAAGGTATGTATATCCAAATAGAGAAAGGATTGTATAAAACTGGTATAAAAAGTAGTTTCTAAACAATCCTTATATGGTATTAAAATGCGATAGGGTGTTTGTTTGTTTGTCCCACTTTCAAGCAACAACATAACGAATTGACGTCATTTTTTTAATAATAAAAGAGTAACACTTATGTCACAAATTTTTTAGCTTTAGTAGCCATTCGCGTCTAATTTTGATTTTTATTTCCAACGTTTCGAATGCTATACAGCACAGCTGATATAAAGTAGAACTGTTTTTTGTTTGTTTGAACGCGCTAATCTCAGAAACTGCTAATCCGATTTGAAAAATTATTTTGCATTAGATAGCCCGTTTATTCAGGAAGGCTATAGGCTGTATATCATCATGCCACTATCGAAGAGAGCAGAGCAGTAATCATAAATGTCAACAAATCAGACAGACTTCCGTACATTATTACTAATAACATAAAGCCAAAGACTTTTTTGTAGTTTTAGCGCAAACGAAGCCGCGGCTTTTGCTAGTAGGCATATTATATACTAGATAATTCCACTTATTTCCGTGGTATATTAATATATTGACAAGGCAAACCACCCGGATGTCACCCGATTGCAAAATTAAAAAAAAATCTAAAACCTGTTGCCGTTTCTTGTTTTGTCGCTTGCGTATTTGGGGACGACACTCGCATATGTCTATCTCATATAGAGATTCAACAAATATGTAGGTATTGTACGTAGTATTGGTTTCCATTTAAATATGTTAAATATTGTAAAAAAATATAATTTTAAAAAATATATGTTGAAGAAATAATTATTGTTTTGTAATTTTGATAAGAAAAACCGAATTATGTACGTGCGAAGGTCCTCTGATAACTAAACATTGAACATAAAAATATTCCATTATCTATCTACTTAGTCATGTTATAAGTTTATAACTAAATAAGTAACGAATAAAATATTTATTTCGATTTAATTACAAAAATTAAAAACCCTACTGCGTAAAAATTGAAATAATTAACTATTATAAATACGAGTTTATGTATTATATATATTTATATATGCACCGACTTCGAAAATATCTGATTAGGTATCTATTCTAAATGAAAACCCCCGTTTAGTTTTTTTTTTACATTTTAGTTCCTGAAAGTCGGTTTTTTTTTAAGTTTTTATTTGTCCATTTTTAGTGTAGACGTAATAAGCAGGTAATTTACTAGAAGAAAGTTTATTAATAACATGTTCGATTAAACAATTTAATTAAGAAAAATAATTTATTTGTTTATTTGATAAAATTCGGTGAACATACCTACATAAAAAAAGATTCCGACGAATTGAGAACCTCCTCCTTTTTGGAAGTCGGTAAAATTTAGAGTATTGTTATAGTACCATTTTATAAATATGTATTATTTTTTTAAACCCAGACGTTCTTTCGAAGTACGTCTGTATATTTGTATGAAATAGCTTTAAACTGTCACTTTGAACCGTAAGAGGTGCCTATAATAGGGTTGTATCTATTAGAGGAAAAAGTTTTGAATAAAAAGTATAAATCGAAAACTAAATAGGTAAAATGCTTTGTGTTTAAGCAAGTATAATGTTCCAATAAAAACAGGCTTTTTTCTTTCTTTCTTCGAATTTATGTGACCCGAATTAAATGTGAATAATTCTTTACATATAAGTACATAAAAAGAGATAAAAATTAAACAAAAAGCAAAAATAAAAAAGGGGTAATTATTTTAAATACATAATAATGTACTATTTTTTAATTTGTAAAGATTTTTGTTTTGACACAATTTTATAATATAAACTAACTGACCGATTTTAAAGATATATACAACTAGCGGCTCACCCTCGCTTCGCTCGGGTTCGCCTCTAGAAATACAAAAACAAATATATCCCGCGGGAACCGTACATTTTTCCGGGATAAATAGTAGCCTATGTGTTATTCTGATGTATGAGCATATTATTGTAAAGTTTCAGTAAAATCCATTCAGTAATTTTTGCGTGAAAGAGTAACAAACATCCATACATCTATACATACAAGCATCCAGACATTCTCACAAACTTTCGCATTTATCATATTAGTAGGATTTTTGTTTATCAATTTTTTTATGCCTATAAATATGGCTTTACGTCATTTCATTACAAAGAAACTAACAACAAAATGTAATTTATGTAGTGTAAACAATATTATAATCATAACAAAACTAAGACTGTTTTATCGTTTACTTGAATGGAAACCGACTGATAAGTGCTATGTACCTAAAGAAAACAAAGTATTATTTTAATACAAATCATTCTAATTTCTAAGAAAATAAAACAGGACACCATTTTAATAGTTCTTCGCTCACATATTTGTTATTTCAAGTTTTTACTACGCATGAAAAAATATGATAACTAAATTAAATTTAAAATTAAAAAAAAACGACATTTTGTGGTGGCGGCCATCTTGGACTTGAAATTTATCAAAGTGTATAGAATTCTACTAGTTAAGCCCTTTTTGATACCTATATTGAGGGAGTTATACCTATATGAAAAATTAGGTAATCCGCCATTTTGTGGCGGCGGGCATCTTGAACCGATTTTTATCAAACATCGCTAAGAACTCTCCCGTGTCCTGACTAATTCACCTTTCAAACAAAAAAAAATAAGATCATAGTCGGTTCATCCGTTCGAGAGCTACGATGCCACACACAAAATAATGAAACTCTTCATACCTATGTATATACTAATTCAGCTCTTTTTAACGTCCCACTGCTGGGCACGGGCCTCCCTTTAGTACGAGGGGGATCAGGCCATAGTCCACCACGCTGGTCGAGTGCGGGTTGGCGGACTTCACATGTCCTTCGAAAACTTGCTAGATTCACTCGGACATGCAAGTTTCCTTACGATGTTTTCCTTCACCGTAAGACAAGTGGTAATCATGTTGGAAATGATTCGCACATGAAAATATCAGAGGTGCGAGACTCGGGATTTGAACCCGCTTCACTCGGTTTCCCAAGCGCTACCACTGCCTACATATACTAATATATTACATATAGTCTATATTCTATTCCATACTAACAGTTAAAACGTATCTAGGGACGAACCTGGGCGAAGCGAGGGTGGGTTGCTAGTCATAGATAAATTATTACAAATGTATGTCAACAACCGGTGAGTCACAATATTGCAATAAATTACGCATATTTTTAATTTTTTCGCATTATAAAACTTTTGAAGAGCCTTTACAAGTGTAAATGGGTGTGCCAAATCAAAGTCGTCAGTAATTTCCATATGTATTTTTTCCATTATTTCCATTTATATATGTAGCAATATACTCTATTGTAATTTCAAATTCGGCTAAATTTATACACTGGTTGTATTATCGTCCATGATAACTGTGGAAAATTACATACTAGGTTATACATTCAAGGATGTAATGAATTCGCGAACGTTTTAAATCGGTCAGGTTAACACGACACGTTGGACAACAAGGGATGCATTTCGTCAATATTCGCTACGAATCGTGCGGAATCGTATTTGCTTTCTCGCTTGCACTCATGATAAGCCCCATCTTATCATTCTATTGATATTCCATGCCTTGTCTCGCTCGTTAGTTGGTATTTATAACTGGACAAGTGCAGACGTAATACTTGCGTTATAAAGTCGGTGTCATTAAAATTGAATTAAAATATAGTTATTACATTAGCTTTCACTGCATTGAAGATAGAAAAAAACAATGGCTAAGGTAAATAGATTTTTAGCAAATAATAAAGTAGTAGTTTTGAGAATTTGTAAATCTTTTTATTTTTTGCAAATATCGTACCACCCTGTGACGATTATACGAAGATAACTAGAGTTTAACTTGCAATAGCAAAAGTGGAAAATGGTTCTTTCCTCCTTTTCACTTTGTATTTACACTTTATTGAGGATTCACTTAAAATTTTAAAATAAATTTCATAACACAATTGTGTAAGTGTATACGTGTGAATAATTAAATTCTTAAAAATAAAAAAAAAAAGTATATAAACGTGAACATAATATCGAAAACGTATGAATATCTATTTTTTATTATAAGTACCGTACACCTGGGATAATATTATTGTTTTGACATTTACTTCGTTGATAAAGTGAACTTGATGTTTAAATCAGCGGAAAGGAACGTATAAACATTAAATTAAATGTAAACAATATAGCACACTACATCACTCTTGATGTGTCTAATACCGTCATACATAATTACCAAATAGATAAATATTAAATTTATTGTAGTTAATAATGTCTCTAATTAAAAATATTAGCAGAAATAAGTTTACGTTTTATAATTTTTGCTTTACAGTTTACGTGCAGATAATTATTTTTTATCTGGGCAACATCGTACGATGTCAAATCGATAAAGTTGCTAAAAAAATTGTAGTGTCAAATTATTTACTGTCGCAGTACCGGTCTATTATAGACAAGTTAATAAAATATTAATTTTAATGTCTTTATATATTAAAAACGTATTAGTGCAAGTGAAAAACTGTTATAGAAGATTATTGGATACGAGCCGAAGCAGCTATTGGGTATTTCCGTCGCTAATTTAGGGAATTCGTGTTGTTATAATTAACAAGTTTAAAGGTTTTTTAAACTAACGTAAATAATGGGCCTTCAATAACGCCTTCATTATGATAATGAAAGCGTTTGTCAAGACTCATTTCACGATTTTATTTCCCGAAACTTAAAATTCAGTAATGCTTAGTTTAACCTTACATTTATGTAGATGTATTTTTTATTTCTTTTGTGCTAAATAAATAGTTTATTCGTTACTAGCGGCTCACCCTAGCTTCGCTCGGGTTCGCCTCTAGAAAACCAAAAACAAATCTATCCTACAGGGAGCCATACATTTTTCAAGGATAAAAATACTTCAATCTATCTGTGCCAAATTTCATCCAGATCTGTTCAAACCTTCAGGTGTGGTCAAGAGAAAACATCTTTTGAAACATCTAAACTTTTACATTTATAATATTAGTAAGATTCCATGAATGATAAAATTACACTATCTTATTATTAATATTTATACAATTTCTCTAAGCATATGCTTGGAAACTGATTATCATTGCCTAGACATGTGATAGGTTATGATGAAAGTGTTTCACAATATTACAATTTTGTAATGTTATAAATACCTATGCGTTTTTATTTACTTATAACAAAAACTAATATACAGTTAATTACAAAATGATAAAAGATACAAATTGAATAGAAAATTTGGAGAATTAGAATAATATTCGACTTTTTGAAGTGGCTGTCTTGACAAATTATTAACAAATTTAAAGATAAAATTTGCTAAGAAATTATGTGCAATTTCTAAGGAAGATAATAAATTGTTTTTAATATTATTTCAGTACTGGTGATGCGATGTTTTAACATATACTACAGTATTCTTATGTAATTATTGATTATATCAATGTATTATATTGTTGATATTGTTTATGTGAAAGTTTCAGTTACTCATTCACACCAGAACAGCTAAATGGATTTGGATGAAATTTGTCACAGAGATAGATTAGTGTGAAATAGCACATAGATAACTTTTTATCTTGAAAAAATATGTGGTTCTTGTGGCATAGATTTGTTAAGTTTTGTCTAAGAAAGAACCTGAAGAGAATCATGTATTACATAGCATTTTATAAAAATGTTCTACAAATTATTTTATACTAGCAGAACCCACGGCTTCGCTCGCACTCTAGCTACATACAAAATACTCTAAAAAGATAGGTTTCATACAAACTTTCATCTCCCATTTTATCCCCTCATGGGATGAATTTGAAAAAATGCTAAAACCCCTGTTTATTTAATTGTATTGAAAAGCATTAATTCCAAGTTTCAAGTAATACTAAAATCTAATAAAATGTTATCAGTTTAGAATCATTAGATTGGAAGTCTGGACCAAAAATATATAGACAAGTTAAGTTCTAGGCCTTAAGTACATGTCTATACATATAATAAAATTGTAACTAAGCCTAATCTGTACATATTAAACATATTTTGAAAAATCTTATTGAAATAAACATTATTATAGATACAGAGGCCAAATCTGTAGTTTTTGAATTTTTATCTGTCTGTTAGTTACCGCATCACAGAAAAACCACAGGAGGGATATTGATAAAATTTGGTATGGTGATAGCTGGTTATCCAGGTCAACATATAGGATACTTTTTACCGCGGGAAAATGTCTCATTTCTGAGAAAAAATACAAAAACTACAAAATAAGAGTATACTAATATGTAAAATCTAAGAATTTGGTTTTTGGTCATCTGAACGTGGGCGGAGCCGCGGGCAGTGCTAGTGACACAATAAAAAAAAAAACGAATAGTAATATGATTTATAAGCTTTTCCAAACAATTGATAAAGTTTGTTGACCACTATGTTGTAAAGCCATATCTGTTGTGAGATAACTAAATAAAGCTACTTATGTCAGTTTGTCTACTTGTTAATTTTGATTGTTTTATATCGTCAATGACTTGAATAGTCTATATCACCCCATTTTTTATGGGTTTTCTTCAAGGTGTTGAAGGAGAGTAGTTTTTTTTTTAATGTTTGAATGCGTGTCTATTTCTTTGGTGAATTTTAGACTAAGTGGGCAATAGCTACATGTAAATAAATGATATACAAAAATATACCAAACTAGTGGCTCACCCTCGCTCTGCTCTAGTTCGTCCCTACTTACGTTTTAACGTTTGGATGAGATGAGATATTTTTCCGCAGTAAAAAGTATCCTATATGTTGACCCGGATAACCAACTATCATCATATCAAATTTCATCTAAATTCCTCTAGTGGTTTTCCCGTGATGCGGTCACTGACAGACAGACAAAAATACTAAAAACTATAGATTCGGCCTCTTGTATCGATAAAATAATATTTTACACAAAATGTTTAATATATAGATTCGCCTTAGTTACAAATTTTATTGTATTAAGCCCTTTTTAACGTCCCACTGCTGGTCTGGTCGTCCCATCAGAGGTGCGAGACACGGGATTTGAACCCGCTTCACTCAGTTAACCAAGCGAGCGCATCACCACTGGGCTACCACTGCCTAGATTCGACAATTTTATTATATGTATAGATTAGAAAACTTACAAGAAGGTATTCTAACTATCATCTTTGTAGCATTAAAATAACATAGGAACAAGATAATGTACACAACAACAAATAGTATAAAAAGTAAACACAAAAGTTATCTTTAAAACTAATGTCTTCCAGACAATTTAATTTGTAAAAAATATTTGATAACCGGATACAATATTGTTTTTACCCAATGTAAAAAGATAGTTTGTTTGTATGTATGTATGTTTGTATGTTCTATAATGCGTCTAAATTACTCATTATTTTGATTAATGTGGTGTCAATCGATTCGTTACTATTGTCCCGTTGACATACGCAACTTTTGTTTTAATATATATTATTTAGTTTATTTTTTTCGTTCAAGGTCGTGGAATGTTTTTCCTTTAATTATAGTAATTTTTTTCCGCAATCGGGTTTTAAGTATGTTTTTTAAAAAATGAATTCTGTCAGTGGATTCACGGGTTTTTATTTCTACTATTATTCGCCCTATGATCGAAATTCGGCTAAAAACTTTTTTTTTAATTGATAACACTAAAGCTCGTCGATAGCTACTAAACAAAAAAAAAGAAAATCGTTTGACAAACAGGAGTTAAAGGTACTGAACTGTTTTGGCATTGCCTATTTATATAAAAAAATATTTATATTTACTATGGAGGGTCGCTCTATAATTTTAACGTAATCATTGTATCCCGTTTTGTATAGAACATGTACAATGGATCCATTAAAATGTCTTTACAACATACAGTCAGCCAGTAAAAATTCTGACAAATTCTGTTATTATAGCTTTGCTTAGACATTCCCCCAAGATTTGTGGTTTTTTTTTTAACATACAACTTGAAACGCCATATTTTTTTGTATCTGATATATGTAGATTCGTTCGCTCATAATTATTAAACAAATGCGCTTAACAATCACAATAAGATATTACGTAAGTGCATATATTTCGCATAAGTTAACTTCAATTAACTCAATAAATAATGGCGTTTAAAAATCATATAATTTCTCATATTATAAATCACTTCAAATACATTTTAATTGGACTCATTGTTTTAATTGAATGCGCAGACGCATTACTTTGCACGGTTGTGCTTACGCCAAGTGCTTGTTTTATTAAGCGCTAGTTTTTGCTCGCGACTCCTCTCGTACGTACACTGATGAAAGTAAAAAGATTTTTTTTATTATATAAATGATTGGTTTTTATTTCGAATTTTTACCGATTCGCGTATGAAGCTACAACCTGAAGAAGTAAGATACATACTCACAAAAAAACCTTTAAATTATTTCACATTACATTACTCACATTACAAATATGTACTAGCGATATAACCTCGCTTCGCTCGAATGCGTCCCTAGATGTGTTTTGTTATTAGCCGTTGAAATTAGCCGGAACAAACAGACAGACAAAAATAAAAATAAAATGTTTTTTTTATTATAAGTACCGTATATACTTTGTTATGTATTTAGTAAAAAGTTGTCAAATTTTGACATGAACAAACACACATAAAAACTTTCGCTTTTGTATTATTAGTCCGATTGATAAGGACTTCTATTATTACCTTGGCAACTGTAATCTGATTCTTTTGGTAATACATTTCTCAGTATCTATATCTTAATTCCAGCAAATTGCGTGATATCTATCAAATAACAAAATGTTAAATGATAAACAGCCTATGTTATTTTTGTATTAATCATAAAAAATAACAAAATAATATACAATTATTATTAGTTATTCTGGAACATGATCTTCCAAAGATATAGTCCATTTTTGCACAGCAATAGAGTATTTCTATTCCCATGGGATACGTACTAATAATTACATCCTGGCTGACTTAGGTTACGGGGGTCAATCTCACTGTGATTAGCCATGTGTGCACTGTGCAGACTGCAGGGGATATTATAGTGTGTGAGCAAACACAAATGCACTCTATTCCTTTCGCTCTCAAAGATCAGGAATGCAAGACCCGAAGGCTTTACGTGCTCTGTAACACGGGGCGTTACATACTACCAATTTTCCAATTCCGGGTTATTACTGAGAATTTCTCAACAGCAAACCTCAATAACTATACTTGGTCTGATCTGCTTAACTCTAGGACTCGAATCCAGGACCTCCAGATCTGCAGCCGTTCATGCTAACCACTAGATCAATGAGGCAGTCACTGCAAAGAAGCTATGAGATATTATATAATAACTGTTGCCATAGTTACCAACGGAAGTGCGTGTCTAAAACGCTTCGATGTTATAGTCGACATGAAATTTTCATATTTATTCAGATTTGAGGATGGTTCTATGAACATGGTGGAAACTTTTCCAGGAAAAATTATCACTAAGGGTGTAATAATTACTTAAGTGATATTAAAATCTAGTAAACTCTATTCGAGTATTTTACCCTTAAACGCTCATTTTTTTGATTTTCTTTTTGTAAGTATAAAGTTATTATACCAAAATAATACAATTAATATTGCGACAATATATCCGCGTTTCTGCCATACATGTTTATAAACCTATCATTTGCTGTAAGTATTTTTATAGATAAAAACGTGCGTTATTTGAAAGCGCTGGTAAAAACCTAATGCGGCTCTCTGATACAGCATGTTTGCATCAATGCCAAATTATACGTTAATTTGTTTAACTCACGCAAATATAAACGCTATGACCTTATCGATTTACATCTTTTTAAACGTCAACATGCTTTGGTTGAGCGTGTTACATGTAAAAGACCCTTAAATTCTAAACTTTGAACCCATCCATATAAATATCAACTTTAATCGAAGTAATTCCTTTTTAATCACATGCAATTGTATAATACAACTATAGGCATTTTTATTGGTATTTATAATTATCTATACAAGCCTATAAAGCTATACATGTAATTATATATTTTATTTATCGCGTAATCTGTCAATAGCCCCCAATATCGAACGCGTGCCAAAGTAAGCGCTAATAAATAATATCTTCAATTGTTACGTTAAACAGGTGTGACTTGATTACGTAAGATAGTATTTTTAACGTTCTCGTTACATTAATGTGTATTTGTTATTATTTAAAATTAAAATATAAATAAACACTTCTTCTCCTCCCTGCCCATTTCCCAATCACTTGGGGTCGGCGCAGTACATCTTCTGTACTGCTGATAGGATTTGGCAAAAGTTTTACGATTGCCATTGTTTATCGCGGAAGTCTTGCAATATGCACTTTCGATCCGAAAATATATTATAGTTTTATTTAAAATGTCAAATATTCGCGTAAATCTAAGAAAGTATTAATTTTTAATATTCAATATTTTAAGTAATTCGTCGTTGATGTTTATAAAATTTTTCCAAAGTAAATGACAAATGTTTTTATCGCGTGATGTCGCGCGATGAATAAACTACCAGACTTACATTTGTACAAAAAATATAAATATAGATAATGAACTTGTTTTGATTGGCATGCGTCTTAAAATGTATTTGAACACACGATAGCTTATCAACATTTATTATGAGTTTAACTATGACGAAATAGTGATTCACGTATTATCTATGACATAGACAAAATACATTATAATTCAAGGTAAAGTTAGTAAGTTTTTATATTTGGGGGTGGGGTAAATTCTGAAACTCTTTCATTCATACCCATGGGAGTCATTTGATCTACTTTAAAAGTATCCTAAGTGATCCAGGATACTTATTTGTGTACCAAGTATCATGCTTAAAAAATATACTTGTTTGGCATAACAACAAAAATAGTTAAAGATTTCATCCCGTAAGTCACAACTCTCTGTTTGTAAAAGGACTGCAGCTAATTTCATCATGTCGCTTTTTGGCTATCGGGGTGCGCGCGCATCGTAAAAATTTTACTCTCATATTTTTTTTCCAAACGTGCCAAGAGAAGTATAACTTTAATGATATCCGTTCAACAGTTTAGGTATAAATAACAAATAGATGTATTCATTAAAAATTTGAACCTACAGACGTTTTAGTCTGATTCTGTTAATAGGCAAAACAGTACGCAGCGCTACTCAGACATTCATAAGTTATCAGTTCTCTTCAGTTATCTTTCAAGGTCTGGATTTTAGATAAAAGATAAGGTGAAAGATTACATATTTTATAAAAACAATATCACATAGTAAATGGTAATTATTACGTATCAGCTAAGTAAATATTTAACAAGTTGTGGAAATTTTTTTGCACATTTATTGTTTGAAACATAATCAAAAATAACAGTTTTGATTGATTTTATAAGTCAATATTTTAAGTATAATCTTTCTTTTTTGGTTTTCTTATAAGTTCAGGTTAAGTTTATCGTTATGTGATATCGTCAAAGTGAACTTGGCTATTTTTTCCCCTAATCACGTTTTTAATATAAAATATTTATATTACAAACATAATTATGTATTTACAAACAATTAATTTGTCCAAAATCAAGAAATATTATATAAATTATTATTTTACAAATTTAACTTCACTGTTATTTTTTTTACACTAACGCCCTGAGTCAAGCTTTTTTGATCAAGATTTTTTGAGTATATCTATAATAAATGCTAAAGTGTGTTGTTTAGTCCTCCTTGTATGCAGCAATGGTTGACATGTTTTTTACATAGAAATAGTTTATGGGCTGAGAGTGTCGTAGAGTTGTTTCCATCTTGATACTTAAAGTTTGTTGAAATTTTCATACAGTGTGTATTTCTATTGCCGCTATAACAAAAAAATGATATAAAATAATAAACATACAATAAATATTTTTTTTACGTTCGTAATCGATCATCGAATATATACATATACATAGAGTAAAAGTCATATAAATAAAAAGTACACGTATGATGGTACGGAACCCTTCGGGTGCGAATTCGACTCGCACTTGACCGATTTTTATTTCTGTCAATGCAACATTTACCTACAAGTCCTTGATGGAAAATTTTATCTCATAAACGTCAACAGGAAAGTCTTCAACATATTTGTTATGAACGTTTTAATTGTAATGGCTGGATTGTCGTATTGAATATATAAAATTTCGTGTTTCTCGGAAAAGGCTGTATCGATTTGGATCAAATGTTGTATTTAGATAAGGTTTGGGTTTTTCTGCAAAACCGCATTTTTACAAAAAAGAATTTTTTTTTGTTTTAAATAAAACTATCATTTCGGAGTTTTTCACCGATTTATTTTCATTTATATATATATATATATATATATATATATATATATATATATATATATATATATATATATATATATATATATATATATTAGTTAATATTAGAGCCTTTTTCCTGAACGAACGCCTACGCCGAGACTCCGAGACGACATCGGTCGCTCACGTACTAGAATGTAATGAGACTAGATTGTCGTATTGAATACAAGTTATACTTTTTGGAAGGAATGCAATTAATTAATGTCAATGTTAATAGAAAACCTTACCCTTACCTTACCTTCGCTGCTTTTGGGATCCCTGAAAGTGACCTTCGTAGGAAATCACTCTTTTGATTGGTCAAAACCGTATGAAAATTGGTACAGCAGTTTCTGAGATAGCCCGATAGGACACAAACTCAGAACATGTAGTGGTGACATAATAATGTTTAGAATAGTGGTAGCTCAGTGGAAACGCGCTTGGTTTGAAAGCTAAGAGGAGCGGGTTCAATCCCATGCCTTGCATAGGTTTTTAAGTTGAAATCTTTTTATTATGATTAGAGCTTGCTAATACGTTAAAGGAAAAAATATGAGGAAACTACATACATATAATATGTCTGAGAGAACAAAAGTTGTTTTCGGAAGAGTACAACATTTTTTGTAAACAATTTTAGTGCCATGTCTATTTTTAATGTGTCACAGAATCAAAACAATCTTTTCGGTGCGATACCATATAAAAAGATCGTTTTTGAACGAATGATGATGTATTATGTATATATTTATAATTATTTTTTTCTTAACTCTGTAAAAACTTTGGATTGGCACGCCTTTCCTATGTTTTTTTTCTTTCTCTCTGGTCAAATGTTGCTTAGAAGAGATTGATGACTTAGAGATAAAGCCGCATATTATGCTATTTCTTATTGAACATTTGTATTCAGCCCTTTTTAACGTTCCACTGCTGGGCACAGGCCTCCCTTTATTATACGAGGGGGATCAGGCCATAGTCCACCACGCTGGCCAAGTGCAGTTTGGCGGACTTCACATGTTTTTCGAAAACTTACTTGATTTTCTCAGACATGCAGATTTCCTCACAACATTTTCCTTTACCGTAAGACAAGAAGTAATTATGTTGGAAATGATTCGCACATGAAAATATCAGAGATGCGAGACCCGGGTTTTGAACCCGCTTCACTCGGTTTTCCAAACGAGAGCGTTACCACTGGACTACCAATATTTGTCATGTTTTATGGTGTGCAATAAGCAATATTTGTATTGATGATGTATTGTTTTCTTTTTCCATAGAAACTGCAAATGTGCGGAACTGAAGAGGAGATGCGAGAAGTTGCAGGCAGGATTTGCAGGAACTACCTCCATGGTGCTTGGAAGACGGTGGACCCGTGTGAGCTGGACTTCAGAAGGATAAGGTGTGTTTTGTAACTTGTTTTAGCAAGTGGCTTCGCTTGTGTCGTATTAAGGTTCAATTCAATTCTCTTGATAATGGCTTCAAAGCGTGCCAGATGGGCACAGATTGCTTGGCCCGTGGAACGGAAAAGACACGAAGGATAATGGTTTAGAAAGGTTAGCTCATTTGCTAAATAAAAACTTTTTAACAAAAAATATAACCGACTTCCAAGCATTAAAATGTAAAAAATAACTGAACGGAGGTTTTCATTTGAAATGATGCAAAACAAATCTAATATATTTCGATACGTAAAATACATATTTACCTATTAGATATTCATATCTTAAAATATTTTAGGCTGGCACCGACTACTAAATATCTAGTAAATCTACCATAGAAGCTATCCAAAACCTCACTCTAACCCATTTAGTCGTATTTCGTAATGGCGTGAAGAAGTAACGTTAAACAGACAGACATGCTTTTATGATTGTAATATGTTCATATATGATGATGTAACTATAATATATAAATTATGCTCAGAAGAAAAATGCCGAAAAAAAATTCAATTCTTCTTTTTCAATTCTTCCACCCACAATTGTGGAATTACCACAATTATGGGTGGAAGAATTAACCAGAGATAATAACTTCTTGCTTTGAAGTCGGTTAAACAATCTCCTAAACTAAATTACAACAAAATACACTAAAAATCACAAAGGCGTAAAGGTAAAAACCGTTTACATTACTATACAAAACTCCGTACCTATAAAGTTTTACAATTGACTAAAGATAAGTAAAAAATGTACACGGAGTCAACCTTGAATTTGGCTTTATATGGAACATATGGATGCTTACGCGAATTTTATTGTCTTATTTGTCCAACAGTCTAAATAAGAGCATAATGCTTTTATGTATGTATGTTTGTATGGGTGTGTGTATGTATGTGTATGGGGTTTAGTTTATCTATATTAATATGATAAAGAGGAAAGATTTTTTGTTCGTTTGTGTGTTTGTTTGTACCGAATAGGCTCAGAAACTACTGAACCGATTTAGATGATTCTTGTTCAGAAGATAGTTTGAGATTCTAGCAAGGACATACTACATTTATGATATACTACAAATATTATTAGCTTTGATTTTATTACAACACAAATACAGTCACTTTTGGGAGTGTTTTAATAAAAATCCTTTATTTTTTTATTCGCATTCTAAATAAAGATGGAAGGTTCGTAAGAAAGTGCATTAGTTGAAGGCGGCTAGATCGGTTTCAGTGAAATTTGGAAAAGTTGTCCAGAAATTGGGGTAATTTTGGAGAACTTTTAGTTCCTATAGATTTTTCCTCTCAACTCGGGTTCGAGTCCCGCTGGGGGCATTTATTTGTGTGATGAGCACGAACGTTTATACTCCAGTCATGGGTGTTTATATTTATAATATGTACGTATTTATTAAAATTATATATGTGTAGTGTATCAACTATCCGGTATCCATAACACAAGCCTCGTAGCTTACCATGGAACTAGATGGTGCTGAGTGTTAATGTCCCAACATATTTATTTATTTATTATTTAAAGATCACAAATAATTTTATCAAAATTTTGACAGAAGAATACCAGTAATGTTGGGTCAACTAGTCTTTGATATATAATTATTGTTAAATTCCTTGGTTTTGTGTTCAGTAACTATTAACTCTGTCACTTACTTGTTGCCTTAACATTAAAAATATCAATTATCAACCTTTTGTGTATGTTTTTTCTTCGTATCACAAGAAGTTTAGCTTTAGAACTTTGATTAGCAAAAAGTTTGTCTATGAAAAAAATGAGAACTTCTTTTTTGGCCACTTTTTGTATGTTTTTGTGGGATATATAGCTTTGTGACGATTTCTTCCTGATTCTTTGTATGAGTTAGTATTGAAGAATGTTAGAGTCTGTTAGACCCTACCTTATTTATTAGACTTTAAGATTCACTTTCTGTCTTTAGAAATAATTTATTAAATAAGTAAGTCGTATGTATATCACTTCGCTCGGGTACATCCCTAGACTCCAGTTTTCATCTATCTGTGTATTAAATTTCATCCAAATCCGTCCAGGTGTTTCAGGGTGAAGGAGTAATAAACACACATGCGCATACACACACGCACACACACACACACACACACACACACACACACACACACACACATACGTACTCAGAGGTGCGCGCGCACGCATATAGTCAAACTTTTGCATTTATAAAAGTAATGGGAATGAAGTAATACAAAGTTAGTTTTAACTTTAATTTTTGTTTATAAATGTTAATGAGAATTTCTTTTTGCTTAGATACTTTGAATTGTGATTTATAATGAATGCTACGTGCACTTTTACTTGCATGTTATATAACTTAGATTTTTTTTCTGTAAATGTATCTCATTATGATCTCATCTTGGATCAGAGTTGGCGGACAGCGGACTTCACATACAAATCTTTAAAAAACCCAATTAGGTTCTCTCAGTATTGTAGGTTTCCTCACGATGTTTTCATTCACCGTAAGACAAGTGTTAATCATGTTGAAAATAATTCACACATAAAAATAACAGACCTGCGTGACCCGGTATTTAAACCCGCTTCACTTGGTTTTCCACGCGAGCGCGTTATCACAAGGCCCACTGAATTTTGTCTCGACGTTGATAATTTATATATAATTTTTATTTATTTCATACAATAATTTACATTTATTTCATACAATAATAAATTAACAATGGATAGACAAGTATTACAAGCTGAATCTATATATATATAGTATTACAAGCTGAATATATATATATATATATATATATATATATATATATATATATATTTCAATGATAACCTTACAAGTTGATAGTATTTTCGTACGACATTTATCACAAAATACAGTAGAGTGGCGTATCGTATTGTATTGTTATCAATATAATTTTCCACTGCCCTACATATAGACTAGGTGCGCAGTGAACTTTATAAAATGATGGTTTCACTTATCTTATTCTAATAATAAAAAATTAAAAAAAACCCCTACGCAAATTAATTGTCATTTAACGCTAACACCGGCACGCGTGAAGCACTTAATCGAGTAATCATACGCCAAAATGCCGTACATCATTTTGGAAAACACAAAGCTGATACTCTTACACTGCTGGACCGATATTAACCAAACAGTCGATAACAGCAGATATTAAACCGCAAGAAAACTAGCTTTCAGATGAAAAAACCGCATCGAAACCGGTCCATCCGTTTGAGAGCTGCGATGCCACAGACAGACACACACAGAGACAGACATCGACTTCAAACTAATAACACACCTCTTTTTGCGTCGGGGGTTAAAAACAATGTCCACTCACAAATTACTATGACCTAGTGTAAACATAGGTTACGGTTAGATACATAGGGATTCGAGCGAAGCAAGGGTAAATATCTAGGTATTTATATAATACTAGCGGACCCGACAGACGTTGTCCTGTCTACACGTCTTTAATTTGAAAATTTCAAACTTTTTGGACAAAATTGTGAATCTCAACCATTCCCAGATCCCCTTGAACACACACAAAAAATTTCATCAAAATCGGTCCAGTCGTTTGAGAGAAGTTCAGTGACATACACACTCACAGAAGAATTATATATATAAAGATTTTGTCTAAACACTAATCTAGATGTTATTTTCCAGCGGTGGTCTATCGAATTTTCTGTACTACGTAGCGCTGCCATCAGACACATCGAAACTTAGCAGTTACGCGCGAGAGAACTCGCCGGAGACTGAGGAGGCTCGTATCAATAAGAAACCGTTGCTCAGTTCGCATTCCTTCTCCTTGGATGAACCCAAAAAGGTAAAACTATTGTGTTAAATTATATACGTTAACCTACTTGAAATAATATACGTTCTTTGTAATTTCAGTTCACTGTTATAGGTTTTGGATTATTTTTTGGTTTGTAATGTTTTAAATTGTTTTTATTTTTTAAATTTATTTGTCCAAATGACTTTTTGAGATATTTTATTTCAACAAAAAAGAAATCCTCCGAATCGGTCAAACCGTTTAAGAGTTTTATTCTAATCCATATAATATTATTTATTCAACAGATGCTACCATGTTATTTTGTATTGGTTACAATCTAAATTATTTGTTCCAAATTGTATTGTATAATATTTGTGTTTTTCAATTGGACAGGGGTATATTATTCTATATACATTTAGTAAAAAGCTGTTATTTTAACATTACAAACAGACACTTCAATTTTATTTGTCTGTACAGATGATAATTGGTTTATAAATAAACGTCTCGTCCTAATTCAGTTACTAGTAGATGTTTGGTATGGAGATTGTTTGAGACCATGGGAAGGACATAGGATAGTTTTTATCCCGGAAATCATCCCTTTAAAGGCCTTAAGAGGGTAAAAAAGGGGTGGAAATTTGTATGGGGAATCAATTATTTCACAAATAAAGGATATAAAACTCATCATACCTATGTTTATATATTTAGGTTGTATATAGTTATTGTTATTATTTTTCAATAGGTATTATTACGGATATACGGACAAGTTCACGGCGAGCGTGCAATGGACGCGATAGTGACGGAGTCGGTCATCTTCACGCTGCTCTCGGAGAGGCGGCTGGGGCCCAAACTGCACGGCGTGTTCTCTGGTGGCAGGATCGAACAGTATATACCGGTAAGTACATGTGGCCTGTGCTATGGTGCTTCCGCACAGCAGTTGCAGTTAAAAATGTTACATAACAATTTTTATTCACAACATTTTCACATTTATAATAGTTGGTAATATTTAACTATATCTAAATAATAATATTTTTTTTAAAGAATAATATCGAATAAATAAATAAATATATTGCGACATTAACACACAGCACCATCTAGTTCCATAGTAAGCTACGAGGCCTGTGTTATGGATACCAGATAGTTGATACACTACACAATATAACTTTAAATACATATTATAAATATTAACACCCATGACTGAAGTACAAGTATTAGTGCTCATCGCACAAATGAATGCCCCCAGCGGGACTCGAACCCGCGACCGCCACACCAAGTAGTGTGACTACAAACTGAGCCAAACGTGTCGTCATTGTAAACTTTTTTGTCCTAAAATAAGTTGAATTTTTATAACCACTTGTAATAAATTGTAAAATAAACAATAAAATCAAATTGTACTTTTGTTTTCAGGCGAGATCTCTCTTAACAAAGGAACTGTCAGAGCCGGCGTTGTCAATGAAAATAGCGGAGAAAATGGCCGCCATACACTCCATGGACGTGCCGTTGTCCAAAGAGCCTAACTGGTTGTGGAAAACTATGGGGAAATGGATGAAAACGGTGAAAGAGGATAGGCTGTCTTCCAACGTGACTGGCAAGGTATGGTAGAAAATGGTAGGATTTGGTAGAAAGTGATGTTTCGTTTGGTAGAAATAGTAGAATTTTTAAATAAAACTATAGGAAATGTGTGGTACTTTTTTTCGTGGTAGTAAATATTTTTTTTCCAAGTAAAGATTTTTTTAATTATACAGCACTGTAAAGGGTTTCACTTTATTTATTTTTATTTTGTTATAATTTGACGACACGTTTCGCTCAGTTTGTAGTGACCCTGCTTACTGTGCCAGCGGTCGCGGGTTCGAGTCCCGCTGAGGGCATTCATTTGTGTGATGAGCACGAATGATTGTACTAGTCATGGGTGTCTATATTTATAATATGTATGTATGTATTTAAAGTTATATATTTGTAGTGTATCAACTATCTGGTATCCATAACACAAGCCTCGTAGCTTACAATGGAACTAGATGGTGCTGTGTGTTAATCTCCCAAGTACCAGCATATTTTTTAATTTTGAATTTCTCTGAATAATATGATTTTTTTTTTCGTTTAGAACGAAGAAGAGCAAAATATAATAAAACAGCTGAAATCAATAGATTTTGATAAAGAAGTGGAGTGGTTAAAAAAGTTTTTAGCTACAGTGGAGTCTCCTGTTGTTTTCTGTCACAATGATATGCAGGAAGGTATGGGTAATTATATATTTTTTTTAATTTAAAAATTATTTTGTTAAATTGCATTTTTTTAAATTTGTGTGTACAGATTATAAATCTTTTTTCGAAAGCGTTTTGGAATGTGAAAGTTTTTAATCTATATTAAATTATTTTTAAAAACTTCAACGAATATTTTAAACTAGTAGTCCTGCGAACAGTATACCCCGTGGACACAAACTGCATTTTGTGGAGATATTCTGCTCATCACGCCGAAGATAGTCATCAGATCTTTACCAAATTTTACCTTTATACCAATTTGTACCTTGAGACCAATTTATACCTTTGAAATAAAAAAAAGAGCTATCGAAATCGGATTTCATAAGGCGGAGATATCCAGTAGGAAAAATGTAAGGAAAAGGTGGCTTTTGGATCGTTTTTGGAGGAAGTACCCCTCCAATCAAAAATCCCCGACGACAAAAAAAACTATAAAGTCTAAAGTACCAAGTTTCGTCCAAATCGGTGGTAAAATACGACCTGTAGAAGAGTACTGTCAAACTCACAAAAGAAAGCAAATTTTGTCAGATTTAAAACATAAAGAGCGTGATAGAAAAATCTGTCATCTTTTTTTTTATTTTTTTTCTATTTACAATTAATTGGTTTTTTTTCTAGGCAACATCCTAATGCTAGAAGACGAAGTACAATCGACTTCAGACGACGAATTCACATACGACGAACAGAAGAAGAGTGAATTCGTCTTAACTCAGTTCGACGATACGAACACGTCGGACTCTATAATCAGTCATATATCGGATTCTGGCGAGCCTAAGCTCGTTTTGATTGATTTTGAATATTGTGCATACAATTACCGTGGTTTCGACATCGCCAACCATTTCCAAGAGTGGTCGTATGATTATACGAACCCGGAACATCCATTTTACTATGAAAATCAAGAGAATAGCCCCACACTTGAGCAAAAGGTAGGTTTTTGATAAGTTTTTGATGGATTTTTGGTTATTTTTAATGATATTTTAATAATTCTCCAGGGGGGTAGTGTGTTTGATGACGGTTTTTGGTATATATTTTTTTATAAGCGTGGTGTTTTTTGTGGTTTTTTTAAGTTAAAAAAAATTATATAAATTATAATTTTATAAAAATTGATAAAATAATATTTAAATACACTACCTCTCTATATTCATCGAAATTTGAGATCGTATAAATTTTAAAAGCAAAACACATACTAACATACTTTTGGCTTTAAAAAAATAATAATCACGGCTTAGAAAATTGCGTCAAATAGCTTTATAAGGACACCTTATATTGTCAACGAAGCGTAAAAAACGAGCGATTTTGTATATTTTTTCTTTTTTTTTTGGATTTTTGGTACATTTTTGTACGCAAAAATATAAAATGTATGTACATATAAAATTTTGCCTTAGTGTAAAAATTGTTTTTTTTTAACTTTAAAATATTTTTTGTACATTTTTTCATACAAAATCGCTGGCACGCTCAAGCTTTGATCATGTTTTTTAAAGTTCCAGAAAACGGACGGTCTGACCGCCATTACGTGGTGAGGTTCGTAATAATTACCCATTCAATTGCGATACGCCTTTATCAAATGTCAAAGCTTCACTCATTTTTGTTTTATAAAAAAAATAATTAAAAAAATCATGAAAATACTTCATTTAATTGTTTTTCTATAATATTTAAAATAATCGTAAATTTTTAAATAAATAAATATTATGTAGAAATGTATCAATACACTTTTAAAAAAACCTTTAACACTTTTACACAAAATTAAATGTCTTTATTTTTATATTGAAAAAATTAGATGGGGTTATATTAGAGTGCATTTTCAAACACCATGACACCAGTTTTTTTTTCTAATTTATGAATATACGAACGGTTAACCAGCCAAGAGTTTTTTTCTTGCAAAATTTGACACAAATTGTTTGGTTAGTAAAATCTATTTTTTTTTTCTGCAATAATTGGTACATTTTTATATAATTTCCTAATTTACAAAAAACAAACGGCTATTTGATAAAGGTCAATATGGAATATAAAAAAAACGTTTTAACATTAAAAAAACACGCTAATTCATTTAATATATTTTACTGTCATGAAGATGTGAACGCAATTGAAAAAATATTAGTTATGTCAAAATGAAAAGCCTTTTTTCTTAATTAAAATATAAATAAAGTACAAACGAACATAGAAGTACTCATTTTTGGAAGTCGATCATAATAATAGATTTTCCATATTTTTTTTTTTAAATATTGACATAATTAATAGTATAATAGCGTTAAAACAATCACTACCTAGCTTGTGTTTGTTTATGCTTGGTTTCTAGCAGCTGTTTAAAAATGGCCGACGCAGTTAAAGGACGATAGTCTGTGGACAGGATATTTACCTATTAACTGGAGTCTTGTCTATGGTAAAATATACCGTCGCGGCAAATGATGAACACGTGTCGAAAGGGAAAAAGAGTTTTTTTTTGAATTCAAAATTCTCTATGGTTTTCAAATAGATTAATGTCTCGAATTCTTTCCACACATGGTAATTTTTTTATGTAATGGCAGATGAATCGAAGTTTTTTTTTTGTATTTGATGATAATAACGAAGCGATTTATGCCATTTATAAAGTTTTTTTTTGTTTTGCAATCGATTTAACGTACCGAAAATTTTTACACGAAAAATATTTAAAAAAACGCAACACCCTTTTTTTCTTGTTTTCCATGAAACATGTGCACAAAAAAGGTCTATTTTTTAGGAAATTTTCATCAAGGAGTATTTGAAACATTACCACGCCAATTTATCTGAAGATAAAGACGTTCAACCAACCATAGAGGAGATAAACCAGTTGTTAAATGAAGTGGACGCTTTCGCCCTAGCAAGCCATCTTTTCTGGTGTCTATGGTCGATCGTAAACGCGTCAAAAAGCCAAATCCCATTCGGATATTGGGTGAGTTTTTTTTTTGTAATTTTTTTGACGTTTTTTTTTATCAAAACACGGCCAGTTATAGCGTAAAGGAGTAACAAATAAACATACATATTGTTAAATAAGAGAGTTTGACGACACGTTTGGCTCAGTTGTACTTGTGCCAGCGGTCGCGGATTCGAGTTGCGCTAGGGGCATTAATTTGTGTGATGAGCACGAATGTTTGTACTAAAGTCATGTGTGTTTATATTTATAATATGTATGTATTTAAAGTTATATATGTGTAGTGTATCAACTATCTGGTATCCATAACACAGGCCTCGTAGCTTACCATGGAACTAGATGGTGCTGTGTGTTAATGTCCCAACATATTTATTCATTAGTTAATTTTGTCTGTAGGAATACGCCATATCCAGACTAGACACATACCAACGTCTAAAACAGGAGGTTATCAAAAAGGACAAATTCGGTTTTCCGCAGAAAAGGAAAATTTGCGAAGTGGACATATGAGTGGCGCAAACAACAGGTTTGTGAACGATATAGTCGTTGTGCAAGGATTTGGAAGGACTTTGTGATTTTAGAACAGCCTGTGTACGTAAAGTTAAGATATTGAAAAAAAATGCATAATTCATGCGTTTTTAGTGATTTTTTTTTAATTTTATACTTCGTTGTAATTTTTTTTAACACCCTGTATAAGAACGTGATGGTAAAGAATACAGTGAGAAAGTTTGGTATTTATTAGGTATGTGATGGTTTCACACGATTTGATTGCCAATTTTTTTTCGTATTACAATACAGCCAGTAATTTAGGCATATGATTATTTATATATATATATATATATATATATATATATATATATATATATTATACAGATGTTTTTACGGAAAGTTAAATTATTTATTAGAAATTATTTGTGTATATATAATTTGTCGAAATACGTCGGAAATTTATTCACTTCGAATATACATAAGTTTAAATTGTAAATAATTTACGATTTATATTTAAAAAAAAAATAAAAAAAAGTACTCAACCTATTGATAAAAATGCAGTATTATCGCACAATTTTTTTAAACATTCCTTTAAATTACATGAAATCAATTGAACCAATAAGAATACTCAACTGTTAACTTATTTTGTTGATTTAAAAAAATAAGGGTAAAAATAAAAAAAAAATACCATGGAAACTTTGAAATAAATTTTTGAAAATTTTAAAAACATACGCGAAATATGCACGCATATCTTAATATTCTCGGCACCAAAATTTTCTAGCGTAATTTTTTTAATGAAAACGTGCCTTGGGTGTTGCTAGATTATAAAAAATGAAATTATCTGTATACATACGGAAATGATTTATAAAAAATATATTAAACAGTTTATTTCGTTTTAATTATGGTCTGGTAACATTTCTCGAATATGTTTTTATTGTGTTATTTTGGCAATATTTAAAAAAAATATTAACAAAATAAATGTAATTGGGGTGAAATTGTAGGACATTTAAGAAAGCATAAATCACATTCCCAAAGAAAAAAAATACAAAAAATTAAAAAAAAAGCATTTCACACGTAGCTTTTATGACTCGATTATGTGATTACATACATAGATATTTTTAATTAGTATATTAGTGCAGCTATAAAAATTTACTTTAAATGCAGTTATGCAGACGGACAAACGTTCAGAAAAAGAAATATTGTTGTAAAAATTTGTTTTTTTTTTCATGTATTTTTTTTAAATTCCTTCCTGTTAAGTTTAAAATTATTTAAAATCTATTATGATTAAAATTAAAATTGTCACGTCTGTACATTGCTCCACATGTAGTTCGCCAGAAATGGAAAATTAGGTTGTAAACTGTAAATAACTCTATAGCATAGATTATAACTTTTCTTTTCTTAATATTTTATAACATATTTTTTTTACAATAGAACGAACCAAAGATTTTTGGCGTCATTACAATTATGACTTCATTTCTTTGTAAAAATATATACGATTTTTTTTCATCAATTTTTTTATGTCTAGTATCAGTTTTTACTCCAAATTCCAAAGCAAAACTGACATCATGAAAAATTGTCAAGTATTGCCATTAAAAATAATCTCTTTTCAAAAGAGTTTTCTTACTATTGGCAACAATGTTCCCCTCATTTGACTCTTTTAGTTGTATAAATTTAATCATAATTGGTATAATATTGACAATTTCAAGTACTTATAGTAGTGATTGTTTTTATAGAGTATTTTATAAGCAATCAATGTAATAGATGTATATAGAACTGTATTATTTCAGAAAACTTGTATGCTTCTAAAAAAATATTTCTATTGCTTCTATAAAAAAATCTTTGAAAGAAAAAAAAACAGGTCTTTTTTGTCAAAAAAAAAATTGACAGGAAATTTTTGGCATAAAATTTTAAACCTAAATTTTTTTACATTTTACTTTTTTTAATAATATTGACTGAACTGTATAAGTTTTCTGAAATAACACTATTTTTCTCTCAATAATTTAATCTGTATCCCGATGTACAAAGTATTAAGTACTTATGTTTTGTGATACGGTCACTCTGTATTTTAGTGACGATATTTAATAAATTGTTTAAAATATTGCTGTCTCGTTTTCTTTTTAATTCCTATAGCTTATTTTATCTAACTTTTAAAAGCGAATGGTTTATGTGCTATTTTTTCACGTTGAAAGACGATGGATTTGGATCTAATTTAGTACATATGTATGACCTAGAGTAAGATTTAAGCTATTGTTAGGCACTTAGCAACGTATCCGAGCGAAGCTAGGGTGTCGCTCGTAGCACCCCTATTTTCACCCCCTTAAGGGATGTTTTCCGTAATAAAAAATATCCTATGTCCTTCCCAGGAGCTCAAACTATCTTCTTACTAAATTTCATCTAAATCGGTCCAGTAGTTTTTGAGTTTATTCGTTACAAAGAGACAAAAATACAAATCTTTCCTCTTTATAATATTAGTGTAGACTAGTATGCACAAATTTTTTAATCAGTCTCGTGATTTGCTATATATAGTCCATTAACTTTTTCTTAAAATTTATGGTTGTATAAATACATTTCAAAATAAATAGCACAAAATGAATAATTTTGATAGATAGACCTAAAACTAACTTAAAAAATGAGTATAGGTAAAAACAAACAAAGTGATTATTTAAATCGATTTATTCAATAAATAGGATACTCGTATACAACAATAACTTTACAGTAGAGTATTTAAAATGTTAATTACAAAACATACAAAGTTAAAAAAAATCTAGAATTACGTTTAATTTTCCACAGATAATAAATAGGTATTATACATACAGATAATAAAACTTTTATAGAAAAACGAATTTATGGATGATACATAGTCAAGAGACACTGACTAACGACTCTCATGTAACGCTCCCATACACTTTTTAAATCTGCTTCTCTGAAAACAAAATTAAATTTTAATAAACTATGCTTTTTTAATAATATTTAGTAGGTCCGGACTTATAGATGCGACCAACCACCAGAAGGAGACCAAGTGTGAGTTTAACCCACGGATCTTAATAAGTGTATTATTTTCTAATTCGAATTTTGGCACACAAAAAAATACTAAGTATGTATGGTTATGTCTCTACTTAAAAATTGAAAATAATAATACTTGTGACATGAACGACCAAAAAATAGCAATATTTAGTAAAGACCTCTCACTTTTTGATTGTCCTCCCTTATAAATCTGGCTCTGCATGTTATGATATTTTACACCCAATATAGAATCCTATTCGTGGTGGTTAGATATTCCTAGCGGCTATTTTTGAAACTGGAGTTAATTTTTAGTTAAAAATGTATTCAGCCGTTTTAAACGTCCCACAGTTGGGGGTGGCCCTCCCTTCAATACGAGGGGGATCAGGCCACAGTCCACCAAGCTGGTCAAGTGCGGGCGGTCTTTCGAGAACTTGCTAGGTTCTCTCAGACATGCAGGTTTCCTCACGGTGTTTTCCTTCACCATAATCCAAATGGTAATCATGTTGGAAAAAATATTCTTAAAAAAATAATAATTGAAAAAAAAAACAAGCCTCCATAGTGAATGTACTTTAAAGTTAGTTTTAAAGCTTGCCGGAGAGGATTCTGATCCCCGTTATACGCTAGCCAAAGAAAAGGACGTCACAGAGTAAGCGAGACAAACAACTACTATCTCTATCTCGTTCTTAACTACTTTTAATTCTATAAAAGGGACTTTTGCACCACTTTTCGAGCTAGAAACTAACGGTTTAGCATATTTTTTGTCTACTCATTACACATTTTCGGAAAGAAAAAATTTTATTAATAAATATTAAATATTCTGGCATTTATGTACATATATGTATTAGATCATTTTAAAATCATTTACTACTGACATTGTACTCAAAATAATTTTTAGTATTTTTTTACAAGCGACATAATGTGGGCGAAGACAATTTTTAAAACTTAGTCCCGAAATAAGAAATACCTTCCCATTAAAAAAAATACCCCAGTCCTTCTTAGGCGTCCGTCTCTAAACAAACAATCACGCATGCACATTTCGAAAAATATATATCAGTTGATACATAATTATAAGTGTAATCAACACATCATTTATTTATACCAGGGCTCGGAAACCCGTTCAATTTTTAAACCGAAACCAAACCAAAAGACTTTTCGGTTATGTTCTTAACCGGTTAATAAACGAGCGATGAATTAACCATTACATTACCGAAATTAATCTTTTTTAAACCGGTTCCAAGCCCTGATACATACATGTACATATAAAATTGATCACTAGTACATTTTGTCAATAAATTTTAAAATGGGATCAGTTACTAGATTTAAATGTTCATTTTTAAGTGTATGGATACTCCCATAAGTTCAAAATGCGAATCGATATTTATACCTAGTTATAGATAGATAGATAAATTCTTTATTGCACACACAAAAAAAAAAAAAAAGATTACAGAAGATAAAAATAAAAAATAAATAACAAATAGGCATGCAAAGGCGGTCTTTTTGCTACGAGCAATCTCTTACAGACAACCTTTGGTGAAAGGATTAGAAGAATCGAAGACGGGACGGTACAATTAACACTAAATACAGACATGATGAACTACGTTTACAAACATGAATACATACATAAGACAAAAATATATACATACACGTATAATGTATACGTACACAGATACATAAATACATACATACATACATACATATAGATACATAACTACATATGAATACATAGTATATACTAGTTATATTTTTAAAGAACAAATTAAAAAAAAAAATCTTGTTATTCGGTAATATTTACCTCAAAACGTCCATTTGCAGAGCGCACTGTTCATACGCGCAGAGGAACTGAGCCAAATCAGTTTTAGGCCAGCAACCCATCCTCAACGGTTCGATACACCTTGCATGACAAAAAGAACACATCTATTATACAAACAAAAAAAAACATGTGTGTGTGTGTACATATGTACGCACGTGAGAAGTTATACTTCTTTAGCGTAACAGAACAAAAATAGCTAAAGATTTCATCCCGTATGTCACTACTCTCTGTTTGTAAAAGGAATGCAGCTAACTTCATCGTTTTTAAAGATTCATCGTTTGAAGTTATACTTCTATTGTGACGTTTAGAAAAAGTTATGACAGTAAAATATTTACGATGCGCGCGCCCACCGACAGCCAAAAAGCGACATGATGAAGTTAGCTGAAAACTGTTTGTTGCCATGGTAACCGGTGTTATTTATGTATGTTGAAATTTTTTCCAAAAATTTTCATTGGAAAATTTTCATTTTTAAAAATTTCAAAAGAACTCACTTCTCAAGTAAGTCTGTGAAGAGAGATCGCAGCTCCCTGCCTCTGTGCAAGTTGCAAGCCACGCCCACCAACGCCCTCGTGTACAATCTTCAACAAAAATCGATTATAACACTGAAAAACTCATTTAAATGAGTATAATTATAATAATGGCAACCAATATTTAATATTTTTTTGAAATGAAAACTTCTATAGGCAGATTTGTTTGGGTAAATTCATGTCGTCGTCGACATGGTCACGTGACGTGTTAACACTAACACTCAGTGTCGATAGACGTCACAACCAGATAAATGTAAACAGTTCAAAAATTAAATATTATATAATATATTAAATTAGAACTATTTTAGAATTAATTAAATTAACAATACTTAAGTAGATTAAAAAAAAATGTACATATTTCGGTGTCATGCCTCTTATTCTTCCAAATCATTGATACCTTTGTAGGTGTCCGATTAAAAAAAAACAAGTCAAAAATAGTAGCGTGTAGAATATATATAAAAAACTTTAACTCACCTAAAGTTCAACTCCAACTCTTGATATGACTTTTCTAGCAACTTTGGCTTCAAACGCATACATATTAAGCTGAAAATATAAATATATACATATATGTATGAAATTACAATATTATTATTTATTCTTCTACTCTAATATTATAAATAGGAATTTTTTTTTGTTTGTTTGTTTGTTTGTATCAAATAGGCTCCGAAACTACTGAACCGATTTAGATGAAATTTGGTAAGAAGATAGTTTGAGACCCTGGGAAGGACATAGGATAGTTTTTATCTCGGAAATCATCCCTTAAGGGGGTGAAAGTTTGTATGGGGAAGCAATTTAGGGACGAAGCCGAGCGAAGCGATGGTGAGTCGCTAGTTATATATAAATGCGAAAGTTTGTATGTTTATATGTTTGTTACTTCATCACGCTGATACATCTTGACAGATTTGGATGAAAAGTGCACAGATAGACAATGAGATGTAGTACATAAGTTACTATTATGCACATAGGAACAGGCTTAAGTGAACCTAAAACGCTAGTCTATACAGATAAAATAAAATTGAAGTGTGTTTGTAATTTCAAAATAACAGCTTTTTATTAAATGCATATGAAATTATATACGGTACTTATAAGAAAAACACAATTTTAAAACTTTGTCTGCCTGTTTGTTCCGGCTAATCTCCGAAACGGTTGGACCGATTTTGACGGGACTTTCACTGGCAGACCGGCAGATGTTATAAGAAGTAACATAGGCTTGTTTTATTTTAGGAAAAGAATTAGGGTTCCGCTCAAAAAAACCTAGAGCCTAGAGCTCCCAAGGGAAGCGAGGGTAAGTCGCTAGGAAAATAAACAAAAAAGAAAAAATCAATATTACCCTAAAAATATTACAGTAGAACAAAATCATTACTTTAACAACAAAAGTATTACCTACATGACTCATAACAAACTCATTAAAACTCACACTCATATGTAGTATTCATTCTATTTCCATATCTATCTATAAGTACAGATAATTTCAATCAATTTAACTTTAAATCATGTTCATTAACATATTTAATTAATAAAAAATAAATAATTTAAAATTTGAAATGAACTAGAAATCATGTAGTACAATAAAAACACATATAACACCCGATATAACTCAAAACTAACTGACTCACTGTTTATGCTCCTTCTCCTTATCCAAGAGTATTCTCAACTCCCTCAACTCCAACAGAAACTCCCTGTCCATCTCTGTATCATAATACTCCGGTCCCGTACAACAATAAGTCCAACTTCCCATTATCGCCTGAAAAATATATATCAAATCAAAATATATTAATATTTTCTTAAATTTACGCGAATATTTGACATTTTAAATAAAATTTTAAATTATCTTTTCGGATTTTTTCGCGGATTTATTTTGATTTTTGCTTCCCGACGTTTCGAATGCATTAGCAACCATCACGGGAGTCACGGGAGCGAAAAAACCAAAATAAATCCGCAAAAAAATCCGAAAAGATAGTTTTATTTAAAAATGTCAACATATATTATACTTTTTTAAAGACATTTACATATTTACAAGCTTTTAAATAGTTGGTTTTTACATTTATTTAGTTTTTTAATTTAAATATTAAATTGTACTCCAATCAAATAACCCACATATAAATAAAAATTGTTGTGTAAAAAAAAAGAAATATTTATTTATACATAAATCCTAAATTGTACTCCAATTTAAAAAAACTCACATAAATAAAAAAATGTGTAATAAAAAGGACTTTTAAAAATTTAACAACTTTGCTAATTTTTGAAAAATCAACCAATTGCTAAGGGGTTTGAACTGTTTATTCATAGATGGCGTTGTTCCCATTTTTAGTAGTTTAGTAGTAAATACGAAAAATATATGTATATAAACAAACATACTTGTGCACAATGATAGAAATCGTTGAAGGACAAATATTGCAGCTTACGCTTGGCAGTTTCGAATCTCATACAAGCTATGAAGACAACCGCTCCGTACTTCCTGAAAGAAATATCACTCACTACATATTATAAAACACACAAAAAAATCCCCCGCCGCGTCTGTATGTCTGAACGCGATAAACGCAAAAACTACCGAATAGAGTTTCATGCAGTTTCCATTTTAATGGACCGAGTGATTCATGGAAAAGGTTTAGATATATAATTCATTACGGTTTTGTGTAAATTGCTAGAAATACGACGATATTTATTGAAGATGTCGAAAAAAATCATGCCGACTGGTAGCTTTCCTAACGCCAGTAAAGTTTGTTCCGGCAAGTCTCCGAAACGGCTGGACCGATTTCGATGGGACTTTCACTGACAGATAGCTGATCTTATAAGTAGTAACTTAGTTTACTTTTATTTTAGAAAAAGAATTAGGACAAAAAAATAAAACCTTTAAACAAAATCCAATCACCTAGGAATGCAAACGAGCGAAGTGATGGTAGGTCGCTAGTAATAAACATACAGACATACTTGGCAAGAGGTTCCGATATGAGGAAAGTGGAACGTATATTGGCGACCACGTTCCCAGGCATCTCTTCCACGGCCTTGAACACTCGTCTTACATTGTCGAACTGTCGCCTGCAACATCTAAGAGGCGCTCCGGACCTCTCTGCTACCTAAAAACAATATTAATTTTATTATTATTATTAATTTTATACTAGTATTCAGCCCTTTCTAACGTCCCACTGCTGGGAGTGGGCCTCCTTTCAATACTAGGATAAAGCCATAGTCCACCACGCTGGCCAAGTGCGGGCGGACTGAGCATATCTGCAAACAACTGGCTAGGTTCTCTCAGACATGCAGGTTTCTTGACGTTTTCCTTCACCGTAAGGCAAGTGGTGATCATGTTGCAAATGAATGACACATGAGAATATAAAAGGTGCGAGATCCGGGATTTGAATCCGCTTCACTCGGTTTCCCAAGCGAGCGCGTTACCACTGGGCTATCGCGCCTGTTTTTACACAATAGCATGGCAAAAGGGATGGCAAATATACATACAAACTTTTGCACTAATAATAATGTTATAAGATTTAAAAAAAAAATCTTAACTAACCTCATCCAAATCTTTTCTATGGCGCGAGGACAACTTTCTCCCCAACAGCTCCCTTATAACGGCGTCATCCAAGTCATAATATCTGAAAAAATATAAACAATGAAAGTCAAACACAAAATAAAGTCCATTAAGAAATACTTTTACAAATTTGCTTTGATGTCATCAATGTTTATTTTAAGTCTTCAAAGAACCTATCATCAGCTTAGAAGACTGTTCTGCTGAGAAGAGCCCGGTAGTTGAAAAAAGTCAACAGTTGCTCTTTTAAATTCCCACATGAAATGTTTAGTTACTATCCTACTCCTTTAAGGAATATATACCTGGGACCATTCAAATATTATGTAAGTAGGATTTTAGTTATTATTAACCCTTGTCAGCAAAAGTAAGCAAAGCACTTCCTGTCCCTCTCCTATGCTTACGTAAACATTACGTCTCAATTATTTTGGAGAATCCCTGAAATTTTTTTCCGCTTTTGAGCATAGAGACAAGTAAAGTTGATTTGACAAATCAAAATTTACTAAATTTCAATTAATTATTTTAAAACAAATAAATATTGCTGATGTAATCACCATCTAGACGGCCATGTTAAAACCAAATAAATCTAATTTATTAAAAGTACAAATTTAAGAACATATAATAGATAACTTAGAGACATTTATAATTACTGACTTTTCAATCAACATGTGCTTGGTTGGTTCGTCAATTTGAAATATCATCTGCTCGGACAATTTAGACGGCACCGTTAAGAGTCTTTCTAGAAGGGCAAATGTTCTGGAAAAAAAACAGTTGACATATTTAACAGTTGACAAATAAAGCCATAAAATAAAAAAAATAAAAATTATAACTAATGACTATTTTTAATCATATTTTTATTAAAACAGATTTTTGGTGAAAAATTGTGTGTTTTCAGAAAAGTCACCTACATAGACAAACTTAAAAAGCAAAACCTAATCTAAATACAAAATTTGAACCAAATCGTTTCCAATCGAGCCGTTTCCAAGTTAAACAATAATAAATTTATATACATTAACATATAAATTAACATAAAATTATAACATTAACACACAGCACCATTTAGTTCCATGGTAAGCTACGAGGCTTGTGTTATGGATACCAGACAGTTTATACACTACAATTATAACTTTAAATACATACATATTATAAATATAAACACCCATGACTGGAGTACGAACATTTGTGCTCATCACACAAATGAATTCCCCCAGCGGGACTTGAACCCGCGACCACTAACACAGCAAATGCACTACCACTAGCACTATAAACTGAGCCAAACATGTTGTCAAATATATACAAAAATAGGGAATATGGTTGTGATTTAAATAAAGATGAAACATTTTTTTATGATCATTAATCTTTATTGCTTTTGTATTAAGCCTATATTAATATTTTTTAATCTTTTAGTTCTTTTTGCTTAAGAAAATAATTATTAAAAAGTGAAAAACAGGTGGGAGATTCAAAGTAGTTGAAACAAATGCCATTGTTTAGACCGAATATGACATAAGAGTTGAAAAGTTGGAATGTATTAGTTTTAAATATAGTGCAGTAAGTTACCTGTAATGATCTAAAACATCACTAGCAATCAGCTCTACGGTAGCACCCATTTGTTTCGACGCTGCCCTTTGATGTAGGGTAGAAACAGCTTCGCTTGCTGATAAGTTAATTTAACATGTTAAGTAAGTTCAATGATTAAATAATAATAGATGAGCTCTTTTAAGATGGATTTTATTAAGCTTTCTACATCTTTTAATTTTTTTCATTAATACTAATTATTAAAGATATTAGTATTCATCTTGAACACAATAAAAATATTAAGCAAAATAAAACAATAAGAATAAATAAATATGTTGGGACATTACCACACAGCATCATCTAGTTTCTAGTAGAGGCTTGTGTTATGGGTACCAGATAGTTGATACACTACACACATATACTTTTTAAAAACATGTATTATAAATATAAACACCCATGACTGGAGTACAAACATTTGTGCTTATCACACAAATGAATGTCCCCAGCGGGACTCAAACCCGCGACCACTGGCTCAGCAAGTAGGGGACAAACTGAGCCAAACGTGTTGTCATTGTTTAAAATCAATTAGTATTAAAAATATATTATTATTTAGCTAATAAAAGTATCTTTCAACTATGTTAAAAAGTTACTACTATATCAAAAATTTATATATAAAAATCCTATTGAGCTTAAGAATATTCATAAAAGAAATAAATAGGTATGTGAACTTGTATAGCTTCAGTATATTGAGGAAAGGTAGTAGAAAATATAGTAACAGCATTATTAAATAATGCGCTTTCTATCATGTAATCTAATATTCACATTATCACAATAAATATGTTTATGATGTGAGTACATAAATACTTCCAAGTTCCAGCAACAATAAATTCGGGTTCTACACCATCCTAGTCATTGCCAATGAAATAAGCAGTCACTAGGCAATTTTTTGTCATTAAATATAATATTTAATACATAAAAATACATTTAACGTTAATTTTCAAGGCAGATAGCCAATGAGAAAAAAATATTAATATTTATGTGTACTTACATGAGCATCCTTCGATCCATAATTGATATATTTCAGGATCTATAAGAGTAAAGTTACTCACAAAAACATCTACTTCTGTATACATCTTTTACATTTAAAAACCAATTTCATACGAAATTAAGTAATACAGGAATCGTATGTTTTGATTTTATATAAGTAGCAATATACTCTATGGTTTTGATGTATACAAAAGTCATAAGTGTTGCTATTAATGAAAAAATACGTGAATAAAGCTATGTACATATATATAAACGAGTCAAATTGAAATCGATTCTTAATCGATAGTTAGTTAACTTGTATAATCTAACACATAAAAAAAGATTTATTTGAATGTAGATTTTTATTTAAATTGATCATTCATCTTATAATATTATTAGAAAAAATACAAAATATACATACAGGTCAGAATATCCGATAATTCTAATAGTATATTATATATTTTTTTATATCTTGTTCAAAAACTAGGTTTTCATAAATTCAATTTTTTTTATATATAATTTTACCGGGTTTTTTAATTACTTACCCCGTTATTTATATAAAATTATTTAACTAAAACTTCTAATTCAAAATGATAATAAAAGATGATATTTATTGTGTTATTACTTATTAAATTCGATTTAGAATGTCTTAATTTCCGAACGTATGAAAGCATAATTGATTTTTTTCCATCATTGGATTAGTAAAAAATGCTATTTTTATTTTGCTTTGTTTTGTAAATACAACGGTAAGTACTCCAGTTTATTAAATAGAAATGATTGTTGCAAACGCAAAATGTTGTAAAATATCGAAATACTTATTGAAATAATGCACAGCTACTTGTAATTAAGTTGCCAAAAATAGCCCCAAATATTTGAATAGCGGTTGAAAAAAAAATTGTATGACGTATCAATTTATATTATAATATATACATTGTGCTTACTTTGCAGGTAAAACTAATATATTCTTATTTGTAGATTAACCCGTATATGATTTAAAGTTTTGCTAAAGTTTGCCGCTTTTGTTTATTTGTTTGTATGTCCGTGGGCTGTAACTCCATAATTAGACTCAAATAGTGTCAGATAATTTTAGTACAAGTTGTAAGTCAACATTATTTTAGTATTTATTTAGTTTTTTTTATTAAACATCAATGCTATGTGATTTTATATAGGTGAGTACAAAGCAAAGTAACATTGGTAGAGTTGATAAAAAATTACACAAATTTTAATTTCTTGATTTTCTTATCCTTATAGATCTAGAATTTTACTAATATATTTCCTCATATATAATACTAGCTCATTACCCATGCTTTGCTTCAGTTTCGGGTCTCTAGACAAACACCAAATTCATCCCACGGAAACCATACATTCTTCCGGGATAAAAAGTAACCTATGTGCTATTCCAGACTATAATCTATCTCTGTGGCAAATTTCATCCAGATCCGTTCACCCATTCTGGCGAGATTGAGTAACAAATAACCATCCATCCATCCTCACAAACTTTCACATTTATAATATTAGTATGGATTCCAATTCCTTATAAAACAGTAAAATAACTAATAGCTTGTTATGAAACAGAAAATTTGATGAAAACTGAATAAAAAAAAATTATCTTTTCTTTCCTTTACTTATTTTTGGTTAGGCGTTTAATATTGTCAATAACATAATCGAAGCTCCACAATAATAATACGAGATATTTACTGTTTCATATATTGAAGTACCATATACATACATTATATATAATAATTGTAATATATACATACATATATAACCAAACATTCATACATATGTTCATACAAACAAACACACATACATGCACACATACACACATACATACATACATACATACATAATACATACAGTACACATATACAAATAGAATAAATAAGGATTTTTTTTTCTTAAGTGTTAATTAAGTTGAAGCTTCTAAATATTTGCCCATACTGTAATAAGCGAGTGGACATGCGTGCGAGGAATAATATCCTACCGTCATACAGTTAAACTAGTACGGAGGGTAGTGTTTTACTTTTAAATACTTGTTTATAAAATGCTGTTTATTGTACAATAAGGTGTTGATATATATAAATAAATAAATAAAATATTATGTGATACAATCAGGTATTATTAAAAGCAAGAAATATTACCTTATGTATTGTAAAATAATAAATAAGGTAATATTTCTACGAAAATAAGTCTGAATATTTTAAAATCTATAGAAAGTTTAGAATTAATTTTTCAATTCAATTCTTTTATTTCTTGTCTTCTAGGAGTCATAGTTGGGCACAATTTACTTCGCCAATATCTCATAGAAAGAATTAATTATAGTATTTAAATAACCCCGCAGGAAATACATTTTTTCACATTTAAAATTGTTTTTTAATCACTCAATCAATAATACAATCACAAATATGTATAATATTTTTATGTGTTATAATCTCACTTTTAATTGGCCAAGTTAATAATAAAATATCTAGTTGAAGTACATTATGAGTTATTCTATGTAATATATAATATATAAATCAACCGAAATGAGCTTACTTGAATGTACATATATAGTTATTTATATTGTAACATAAATTTTAGATTACTTCGTGGTTTCTCTTTTCCTTAATTAATGAATGCATTTATTTTAAGTACTATTATATCAAATTATTTGTACTTTTTTCATAGAAACAAAATGGCAGATGAATGGAGTGCGAAAAGTGATGGAAACCAATCTGAAGATAATATAATACAGTCCGAAGAGCAGGAGACGGACATGATGAGTATGTTTGCTAGTGTGTGGGTCAAAGTTGAAGTGGACGGTTCTGAAGAAGAAGAACATCTAGTAGAAAGGAGGTAAACAAACATAGCCAAAGTTAATATTTTGTTAAATAATATTAAAAAATTGTGTAAGTGCAAACACGCAAAATAGACGCACAGACTTCGAGTTGCTGAAACAAGCATGAATATACCATAACATTGGGTACGTGTGAATCTTAGCCAAGGTTACTGTGGCAAGAAACTTAAATGTCTTTTTTATTATTTAACATACATGATATATAATTTAATTTAAAAAATAGTACTTGTTATATCAATAAAAAAAAACGAAAATATCCCATATCTCAGAAATTACTTTTAATTTTGGTTGATTTTGGAAACTCCATTATAGTTCAGAATTTTCTGTGTCAAATTTTAGTTAGGGGTATGGTGGTGGTAGAGAAACATGGTAAGTATCCCCTTTTATATCATCAGAATATCTCAGAGATGCTACGTGCAAGCAATCCTGCATGGCCTCATTGCACTGATGTGGTAAGAAGAATCGAAGATTAAGAAGAAGTAAGAATATCACAGTCCCCTGTCCGTTGATGGATGGCTAAGACCCCATGATAGGATACGATATTCTTCAATGACATAAAAAAAACGAATATGGTTTATCCATGTTTCAATTTTTTGACCAATTCGTTTGATATACATATTGGTAACACTGTATAGTATAAAACAAAGTCGCTTCTTCGTCTGTCTGTCCCTATGTATGCTTAGATGTTTAAAACTAGGCAACGGATTTTGATGCGGTTTTTTTAATAGATAGAGTGATTCGAAAGGAAGGTTTATATGTATAATACATACATATTATAGTACAGAAAAGTCGAGAAATTCAAAGATTTTTATTTCATACTAACTGTTAAAACATACCTACCGAAGCGAGGGTGAGTCGCTAGTACATAGATAATATTTACTTAGATTTCGCCGGTGGTAAAGTGGCTAGCATGTAAGGCCGCAGATCCGTAGCTCCTGGGTTCGATTCCAGATCGGGCAAAGTTCAGTTATTGAGTATTTCTGTCAAGAAAGTCTCAGTAACTGCCCGGAGCTGAGAAGTTAGCGGTGTTTCACCCCCGTCCATTGGAGAGCTCGTGTCGTGTTGATCCTGCGCGTCAACTCTAACCGGTCGTGTCAAGTAGTCGCCCTATCGTAGTATGAGATTTACAGGAATAGTGTGCTCTAATATGTCTGCGCGTACACCGCTGCGCTATATATCTCCTGTGCATCTGGCTCGACTCAATAAAATTGGCCGCCGTGGCTGAATAGGCGACCAGGACATTATTATTATTCACTTAGATTTACGCGAATATTGACTGTTTTAAATAAAACTATCGTTTTTAGGTTCACGACTGACGACTTTTCGAATAAAGCATTCAATACGTAAACGCTGTAAACAGCAAACATGGTCTTGGGAGACTCTTAAGGTTTTTACGTTTTAAAATTTGAAACATTCAAAGTGGAAGCATAAACGTTGGAAAATATAAAATCAAAATAAAACCGCGACAAATTAAGAGAAAATCGTTTTAGGCATAACACACAGATTTTTATATTTATTAAAATTATGACAATAATAATACGATTGATAAAACATAATTTTCTGTTATAAATAACCAAAGATATTTTATATTCCAGATCGAAGAGAAGAAAGAATCAAAAGCGTAAAGCATCTAAATTATTAAACTGCGACCTATGTGATTATACGACTTCGTACAAAAACTGTCTCGAGCTGCACGTAGCAGGACATAAAACAACAAAACCGTTCTCTTGCACTCTATGCGATTATACAACTAAGTATCCAACGTCTTTACAACGACATGTGATGATAAAACATCAGTCAAAAGAAACTGTGTTGACCGAAGAAGAGAAGAACTCAATGACGTTGTTAAAATGTGATAAGTGCGAATACACGACGTATTTCAAATGGAATTTGAACGCCCATAAGAGAAAGCATAACTTGGAAAAGCAGTTTAAATGCCCACACTGCAATTATGCAACCGCATACAGACATAACTACTTGAAACACAGTAAAGTTCACAACGAAGGTGTTTTTTACAAATGCGATAAATGCCCGTTTGTGACTAAATTCGAAGGGCATATAACACGCCATTTGGCTAAAATACACAATGAAGTGACAGAGAAAGCGAATAAATGTGATTTTTGTGATTTCTCAACAATGGTTCGGTGGAGATTGAATATTCATAAGCAGAGAAGCCGTCAAGACAACCCCATTCAGTGCGAACACTGTGACTTCCAAACAGTTTATATGTGTGAGAGTAAGAAACATAAAGTGACACATTACAATAAAATATACGGATCAGGCATTCACAGCAGAATTGAGAATATAGAGGAAAAATCTGATTACATAAGCCGAGAGTGTATTGAAAGAAAGGAGACTCAGACTCAAAACCAGTATACTCTAGACCCAAATTGCCTAGACTGGAATAGTATTCAAGTACTAGAATCAGATGACAAGGATAAACCCTTCATGTGCCACATGTGCAGTTATACATCAAAATTTAAAGCGGCAGTTCAAAGACACTTTCAAAGACATCACACCGGCAGCCAAAACAGACCGTATAAATGCGTTAACTGCGATTTCTCAACTAAAACGAAAGATCAAATCGCTCTACACAATAAAAGAAGTCAGGCAGATAAGGTTTTATACTGTGGAATATGCAGTTTCACAACTAACTTTAAATGTCAATTTGTTATGCATCAAAAGGGTCACTATGCATATAAGTGTACGGTCTGTCCGTACTCCTGTAGGCATAAATATGAACTACAAAAGCATTTTACAACCTTACATCTCGGTAATGGTTTAAAATGTAGCTACTGTGATTATAAAGCAGCGAGAAAAGAAAGTCTTCTCTGCCATGAGACCATTCACACGGGCAATAAGCCGTTCAAATGTATTCACTGTACTTATATGTCTGTCCGTAAGTCGTTATTAGATAATCATGTTAAAAGATACCACAGCGACATAAAGAAAGATATAACTATAGTTAGCGAGGAAAAGATTCAATCTTTAAAAGTGCCAATGCCAGCGTTAATTCAAAGTTTAAAAGAGCAATGCAGTAAAATTCCCATAGATTAAAATAAGGTTTTCAGCGAATTAGAATTGAGCTGTTCATGTAATAGTTGTATGAAAATTTCTTATTAAATATAATATAGTTAACGGAGTTCAAATTTATTGTACAACCATGAAACCTCATTAAAGTCCGTCCATTTTTCTTTATTTTGGTTGATAAAAAAAAACTTTGATAAATTTATTATGGAAATGAAATAAAGAAATTATTTTCTTTTTCTATTATTGATAAATTAAATTGTTTATCAAATATTTCACAAATTTTACAAATCTGTTGGCAATCGGTTTTTAAGTGGAATGTGTTATATTTAAGTATGAATATGTTTTAATATTAAATACAGTTTATAAGATCGTGATATATAAGAATTTATTTACTTATAGTAAAAATAAAAGATGGCTGGCCGTTGATACAGATGACGTGAGTTTCGTTGATTTTTGATAGAAAAACAAAAATAATATGAGGTAAATTACTATACAAATTAAAAAAAATACGTGTGTGTGTGTACTTAGGTATGTACGCCGTAAGAAGTTATACTTCTTTGGCGTAACCGAACAAAAATAGCTAAAGATTTCATCCCATATGTCACTACTCTCTGTAAAAGGAATGTAGTTAACTTCATCATGTCGCTTTTCGGCTGTCGGTGTGCGCGCGCATCGTAAAAATTTTACTCTTCATCATTTTTATCAAACGTGCCAAAACAAGTATAACTTCTTTAATTTCATTACATACTTTCAAAAATTTATTTAGTGATGTCCAATAAAAATCGATTATTAAAAATTATTTTGATAGAAATGAGTGAAGTTTTAGAATTAAATTCCTAAACTTATTAATATCCAACTGTAAGTTTTTAAATTAAATGTAAAACAAAACGTTTTGAATTCATCATCATACGTTTTAATTTTAGATCTTTCTAATATAGACACGTAAGTGAAGTAAGAAATAAAGGTAAGAATAGAATATAACAACTTTCAGTGCAATAGTGACACAACTTAAAACTTTTTAATATTATATTAAAAATATTCAATGAAACTTCTATTGCTAACAGCAAGCTACATTATCTATTAAGCAATTTATCTTGATAATTTAAGTGATCTTATGAAACATTATTAATCTGTACAGATAAATAAACTTGAAGTGTCAGTTTGTAATGTTAAAATAACAGCTTTTTACTAAATGCATATGAAAATATATACAGTACTTATAATAAAAAGAACTATTTTTTAAGAAATTGTCTGTTTGTTCCGGTTAATAAAAAACGGCTGGACCGATTTAGACTGGACTTTAACTGGCAGAGAGCTGATGTTATAAGGAGTAACTTCAGCTACTTTTTTTTAGAAAAAATTAAGCGCAAATAAATTAAAAACCATGAAATTGTGAACAAAATTCACGTACCTAGGGACACCCGAGAGAAGTGTGGGTAAGTCGCTAGTATATAATAAAATATTACTAATGGGCTAAATATTAGGGGAGGTCGTTACGTTATTTCTGCTTATTTTATGCCGAGTGATGTTAAAAAGTGTTTTAATCTTCTATTTAAATAAAAATCAAATGCTGTTCGTTGGTAAGCGCATCACTTGAGAACGGCTGGACTGAAATGGCAAAATTCTTTTTTAATTTTCGTTCCAATCTGACTAAGGTTTTTATGGGATAAATGGAAAATGCCCGAAAAATTGGGAAATGTAATATTTAAAATTGTTTTTTTTTTCTATAAGCGAACAAAGTTGGACAAGACAATGTGTGTTGTGTTTAATAATAATCGGTAACAAATCTGTGGACAGCTCAGTACCGTTCTAGTGACTTTCTGTATATTCATCGTTTCGTGCGGTACGAAATATATATTTTGAATATTCTCAGTGTGAAAATTTGTAGGTGTATGTGTGTGTATGACCTACACGCTGAAACGGCTGAATGAATTTAGATGAGGCATAAACTGAAATAACACGTAGGATAATTTAGGTCAGGTCCCTACTCCCTAGTTAGGGATGCACCTGAGCGAAGTGATGGTTCACATAGATACGTGTGTGGGCTGTTTTCTTTTAGTTCAGAACGGTATCAAAAAACCTACCAAGAAAATCTTTAGAAAATCACCTGCTCCGCCGCTACTTACTCTGAATTAACTTTACTCAATTTGAAAATGTGATTTGACTCGAAGCTTTAACGTGAAAATGTTTTCTTGTTATGAATTTTAGTTGGTATAAAATAAATAGGTGTAATGCTACGCTACCTCTTGTACTATAAACAAAGGAAGGATTTAGCTCTTATTTCGCTTCGCTTATAATATGTAGCAAATATTATAATTTTTCGGTTCGAGTCCCGCTGGGGGCATTCATTTGTGTGATGAGCACGAATGTTTGTACTCCAGTCATGTGTGTTTATATTTATATGTACATAATTAAAGTTGTATATGTGTAGTGTATCAACTATCTGGTATCCATAACACAGGCCTCGTAGCTTACCATGGAATTAGATAGTGCTGTGTGTTAATGTCCCAACATGTTTATATTTTACTTTATTTACCCGTCGTCAGTGTAAATATAGAGTAATCGAATAAAATTCCGAGTTATGCCACTATTGCACTGAAATTTATCAACTATCCCCTAAGTTGAATTTGGAAGGGCCTTTACTAAGGCTTATTTAGGGGCAGGCTGTGTAGTAAATATATTGTTTGTTTTTATTTGGAAATGTGGATAGATTTAGAGTTTCTCACTTGCTTCTTTAATATTTGTGGGTCTAAGAGAAAACTTGTACTGAAGCGGAAAGATACGTATTTGGTCCTTAATTTGATCTTGAAATCACAATCTGTAAAGTCATACTTATTAGCATTTAAAAAGATGCTTGGATTTCTTAATATGTGAACATAAAAAAGGTAATATGTTTCTGTGAAATTACTACAAATTAAATTTATAGATCATGTAGTCTTGGAAGAAGCAGACATGAACTGAGAAAAAATATTTTTTTCTGTTCACCCTTTCAACTATAATGAGATGAATCGTTTAATATACAATTATGGAACTAAGCAAATATTTTCATGTCAAAATTTGTAAAGTAGATATGTGAGCATTTTGTAAAAGTTACTGTTAAGTATTTTGATGTAAATTTTATTTCTATGGAGAAAAAGCTTGTAAAAATAGGTTTTATTAGTATGATGAAATATCATAAGTGGTTACTTTAAATATTATTATAAATTGAACTGAGCGGGCGTTGATCCTGCTCGGTTTAAAGCAGCCATTCGTAAAATAATTAAATTTTTCGAAATTATTATTTGGTTAAATTACATTTCCTAAGAATCCCTTAACAGTTATTATAAGCTAGAATCCATAAATAACTATTAAAATAGTGTAAAATAACTAGTTCTATTCATAATTATAGTAAAATATGAAGATTTTTTAACATAACTAAAAACATTTAGAAACACCAGTTAAGTATTATTAAAAAAAAACTAAATAAAAATGGTTAAGCATTTCCACAAATATTTTGTGAATGGCGCCGACGCAAATGTCATAATATTACATAAGAATTTATCCGCACAAAATAATACAAATTATGTGTAAGATTGGTTTTAATTCATTTTGTAAATAAATATTTTACTGACTTCACCTTTCTTGTCTTTTATTCTTAATAACTAGCATTGCCCGCGGCTCCGCCCGCGTTCAGATGACCAAAAACCAAATTCTTAGGTTTTACATATTAGTATACTCTTACATCCCGGGTACTCTTGCACCTCTGATATTTTCATGTGCGAATGATTTCTAACATGATTACCACTTGCCTTACGGTGAAGGGAAACATCGTGAGGAAACCTGCATGCCTGAGAGAACCTAGCAAGTTTTCGAAAGATATGCTCAGTCCGCCCGCACTTGTCCAGCGTGGTGGACTATGGCCTGATTCCCCTCGTATAGAATTGAGGCCCACCCCCAGCAGTGGGACGTTAAAAAGGACTGAATACAATACTCGTACATCGCAGTTTTTGTATTTTTTTCTCAAAAATGAGATATTTTCCCGCGTTAGAAATTATCCTATATGTTGACCCAGATAACCAGCTATCACCATACCAAATTTCATCAAAATCCCTCCAGTGGTTTTTCTGTGATGCGGTAACAGACAGACAAAAGACTCAGTTAGAATTTTATTATATGTATAGATTATAAGCTGCAGTAACACATACGCTACTTTTAGGTACCTAAATAATTAGGTAATGAATGTTAGATTGTTAAAAAAAATACAAAATAACGTAATGGAATCGGAATTTATTAAAATATTATTTACAGGAAACTTTATAACTAAGCTTATGGCGACACTAAATATGCGAAATCATAGGACTGTTCATCCACACCTCCCACCATTTCACATGGCAACACACACAAAAAATACTAAATTCTTTTACATATTCAGTATTTTTTATCTGTTCTCAAAAACTATTTACAAAATTTATACTAATGGAATATTCTAAATGTATGGAATAAATAAATTTATTTATGAACATAATATACAAATAAATGGAGGAGCACGTTTTGATGTTACTCGAGCATTGTGTTACGGATAAACTTCGAATTAACATTTATTCACGCCATTAAAATAAAAAAAAATCACAAGGAATTTCTTGTATTAATTCAAAAAGTGACTTTACATTACACTTAAGTAGATGCATAATTATTATATACATATTTAATTGAATAAAGCTGTGGGTAAGATTCCTGTCATTTTCCATACAATTAAATATAAAAAAATCAATATATCTGTATGTAACAGATCGTCATTATTTCTAGGTTATTTAATTCTAACCAGTCAAATCTAAAAGTGTCTTAATACGAAGTTTATACGTAACATGACTAAGTAGTTCGCATGAATTAAGGCTTTAGATCTACTCGTTCTATGGAACTGTACAAAACTTGTATCACATGAATCAAAATCTTTTTGTAAGTGAATTTCATATAGTTATTGAAGTTATTTGTACTATTATCTTTGCTATCCCGCGGGATTGCGTGATGAAGCCGGGATTGAAATAACTTGTCAATTATCTTGTTAATGACTTTAAGATTTGCCAGTTAAGAATAGATTACTTCGCTAATGTCACGTAGAATGGAGAAAACGCGAAGGAGATTGACAAAATAAGATTATTTTAAAATATATTAAAAAAGGCCCTTTATAATGTTTGAAATTTGTCACTTCGTCACAAAACTGTCACAAGTAATATATAATGACATTTTTTTAGAAGATTCTAATAAACTTTTAATCAAAATTAGTTTTTTTTTAATTAAAATATTTTTAAATAAGAAAAAAATTTAGCTTATAAATATTAGTACTTAAAAACGATGTTATTAAGAAATCCACTTACAAAAAGCAATGCAATTCAAATAAATGCTTACAACGTATGGAATTTAACCGACATCAAAAAAAGGACAGTTCGTTCCACTTTTATTGACGACTGTATCCTAAACCTATATAACAGCCCCCGATTGCTTTTAACCCCTTTTATGGTAATTTATCACAATTTAATAATTTTTTTTGGAATTTTCCACCAAATATCAATCAAAGGTTTAGTTTGTGGATATATTTTAAAAAAGAGCTATCAAAAGGAAATAAAAGTATAAATTGTATTTATTTAGATTTTGTAAAATAAAAAATATCTGAAGTAATTTGAAATATATAGCAAAATAGACAAATTAAAAAAAATACTAAGGCAAAACACAAAAAAAATTATGCTTTTTTCTAAATTTCTGAAAAAAAAACCTCTGTCAATAGCTCTTTCTCACAAATAATATTTAAAAAATTGACTCAAACCGTAAGACTAGTGATCAATTGCTGACATAACTTTCCATACTCGTTTTGATCCCCAGATATCCTTCTCATTTTCAAACCTTTTTTCTCTTTAGCTTTATTCTCACACACTACCAGTTCGATTTGGATGCCTCCAGAATATTCCAGATTAAGAAATCCAGTTAAATTTTCAGCATCATCATGTTTTTCTTTCTGCTCACTTGTTTCCACAAATATATTCTGAGGTGGCACTCTCGTGTTTATTGCTTCCTTTAACAATTCCACTATCCTCTCAGAATCTAACTGAGAGCAGACCGTTGATAACGCGATTTCATAATATTCCTGGACGCAAGAAATATTTTCCGGACTGAGCAAAATCGGAATTTTTTGGTCTTCCGGACATATTTCCGACAGACGGAGGTCCATTGTGGACCGCTGCAGTTTCTCAATCTCAGCTTGAGGCGATTCTTCTTCGAAATTCTCCAAATTCTTGTCTCTGGGCAAGTATTCTTCGTAATATTCTTTAACTTCGCCCAAAACGCCTTGAGCGGAGAACGAAGAGCGTGGAGTTTCGCCCTTTTCCGAAAAACTACTTCGACCAAAATCGCTCCTTTCGGAGAACGATGATCGCCCAAAGTCTCCTCTCTCCGAAAAGCTTCCGCGGTCGGAGAACGAGAAAGATTCCCGATGGTCGGAAAAACTACCTCGATTTTCACTAAACCCTGAACTTATCGACACTATATTCGAATAAATTGACTGTATATTTTGTTCGCAATTTGGCGAAACATTCGCCGAATCATTACTTAACGAGTCGTCGCTAAAACCGAGCGACTTATCGCTATTTCTTCTCGTTTCTAACTTGGTCTCATCTTCTTTTTCCATATCCGTATCTTTATCTTCTAATTCTCTTTCCCGTAACTGGTTTTCTGTTTCTTGACTAACTTTCCGCCCGATTCCTTTGATTATCGAGGGTTTATTATCTAAATCGGTGTGTTCGGAAATGACGAATTGTGGTATGTGGTATTTGGAATTTTCTAGACTGTCCACACTATCTTCTGAGGAAGAGGCAACCAACGTAATCTCTGACCCCAAACAATCTGTCAGGCTTATTTGTGGAGGTTGATACGGTTTGGGGAACTTGCCATCATTTTGACTACCATTCCCTATTTCTTCCTGGATCATGTCTAAACTAGGGTTGGAAATTGGGGAATTGTTTAGGGATCTATGGGTTAGGTGTATTTGTGGGAGGATTTGTAATTGGGGATAGTTAGTTTCCATTTCTACATTGTTTCGAAGGTCAAGAGGTGTGGAGTGGGGTTGGGGGGTTCCCCGGGTTATGGACCCGGTGTGAAGGTAACTTAAACCTTCAGTTATTTGGTGGAGGGGGGATCCCGGCGAAGGAGAACTATGCCCCGAGAGAAGGCCGTAACTACCGTAATGGATGGACTTTAAAAGGTCTTGGGAAAGATGTGAGGTGTAGAGATTGTTTAGATTGATGCCTAATTTTAGTGATAGGTCCTGAAAAGAAAAAAAAATTCAATGTTTGTTTGTATTGAAAATTATATTTTGTGTTATGTATGAGGTAGGTCGCGGGTTCCTTACTATTTGAGATAATTAACATTACTTTATTTGTAAATACTTGGTATTTTATTAATTTCATATAACTTTACTTTCAAGCAAAAAATAAAAAACACAAATCATTTTAAGAGATTTTTGGTCTATAAATTGCTAAATATGTTACTTTT